>CAJUYI010004435.1:0-18562 GCA_910591695.1 Galerucella pusilla
AATATACTAGATTGTCTAGCAAACAGAAAATGGGGAAAATTATTCTTCATCAATTAATTAGTCGTCAAGTTTTTTGTGATGTTTAGTTACAGTCTAGTATTAGAACATTCTTGGTATTCGTGAATGTTTTGATTATTGCTTAGATTAAATTTGGAGTAGGAATGGAGTTAAGTGTAAAACAAAAGACACTTATGATGATTGAGTATGGATACAGATTGCGAACTTAGATGGAAGCGTGCCATTTTTTGAACCTTTAGATCCCCATGCGGGGTACCTCAGGGATCCCAGATGCATAATTTCTTGAATATAACCTTCATTTTAAGAAACTGGTTACGCTGCGTTCAGCTATGTATTGGTTTGTGTTGACTGCGGGTGGCTTTAGTTCATACAAAGATTTTGCAATGTGTATTTCGTTTGTGGAGCTGAAAAGGTGAGTGGGGTACCAGGAACCCCGCACGGGATTTAAAGTAACAAAATATTCATGCATATCGCTTTTGTTCCAGCACCGAACATGATATGTTTTGAGGTAAAAAGACCATTATCATGCACAGCGTGAAATAGATGGGATAGGTTATCTCAATTATTCAGATTCTGAAATGAAGTACGACAGTGACAATGATTCCGATAATGAGCACGATGCTTTTCGAAATGAAAAAAGCAAGGAAAGTTTGGATGAAGAAATCTTAGACCAAGAAGATCATAATATACACTATATACAGTCTGTTGGTCCTAAAATATGTCCATTTCTATTGTATCTATTTTTGTTGCCATATTGTCTCTACCAAGTCTTCTTTATTAATCTTTAAGTCAATCAAGGGTTAAGCCCATTATCTACTAAAAATTCCGATGCTAGTTTTGCAGCAGAGTTGACTTTTTCATTCCCACAAATTTCTCAGTATCCTGGAATCCATATTAATGTACATAATTTATAAATAGCTATTGGAATAATCCTCTTCAGAGCTTTCAATTGCTCCGACTGGGTTATTTTGATGAGACTGTTAGTGAACTGTATTATTTATTTCAGAATTTTCCTGTGGTCCCAATTTGCAGTTTGGGGTTAAACAAAATATCTTGTTCAACAAAGTAGAATTTATTTAACTATAACAACTACGGTACTAATACCTAATTAGAGCACATGACACAACAAATACTGAATAAGTTTGTGGAATAACTCACACAACCTGCTTTACTTTTAAATTTTTTTATGGATTGCACTTGCACTGTTAAATACTGGGTTTTATTTTGTATATTTAGCGTATGTGATGCACAAGCTGCCGGCTGAGCATCAGCAGAGAGTAAAAATGGCAGTCAGCGCACTTTTTTTTTGACACGACTTTACTTTTTCCGCCCTGTTCGGTGTTCACCCGTCACTTTTTTTGGGGAGGACGGAAATTACGTCATGAATTGGGAAGTGACGGAACAGAAGAGAGGGTGTGTTTGAATTATTGCCGTATTGCTGACCTTATCTATCACCGCATAATTGAAAAGGACAGCCTGATGAGTTTTTTTGGATTTAAAGAGATGGGGTGAGATTTTTACACCATTGAACACAGTTTAGAAGAGCTAGTTTGAGATCTAATATCATAGATGGCGTGATGGGTACTACTTTTAAAATTTATTGATTTTTGTACTAAAGGCGGGTTGAGTTTAAGTTGAGGGTTACTGGTAATATTTGACGAGATGTCGGTAAATTAATCCAGCTATCATACACGTGTTCAATTCCAATGAACATTGGGATGTTATGCTTTTTTGTTGGAACATTCCTGATAATAGTAACAGCACTAAAGGTGTTTGAGCACTCAGTGCACGTGTTGATGTACACCATTATTCACCACTATAGCTGGACCAGTTTCACGATCATATATTTTGATCCGTCCGTGCAAATAATAAGATTGTTTTGGCAAGACTCTAGTCCTGCATAAAATACTGATCTATAAGTTGCGGATAGGTATTTTTTTATTTCCAAGATGCTAATTTGGTCCATCATTTTTGCATCGAAGTTCAAAAACATATTACCACCAAAACTTGTATTCTGAAATGAATTCAATTATAATATCACCCAATTATTTTTTCAGTGTCAAATATTACCATTTGAACAATGGAAATTTTCGTTTGGTATTCAATTCACAGATAAAATACTACCCATTTGTAATAAGTCGCTGTGTATGATCATTTCATGATGCTTTACTCTTTAAATCAGTGCTTTGCCTTGGTTTATTTTTGCTTAAGCGAAGTCGTTAAACACTTATTTCCCGCTCTTATCAAATCAAACTTCATTTGCCATATTCCAATAACCTACATTTTGTAAACTGAGTTACCTTTAGATTGTACCCCACACGTCTCGTAAATGTCAATAAAGTTATTTGCAATTGCTAAGTAATTAGCTGGTATCCTGCAAAACAGCCTCTAGACTGTCACTTCTAATCAAGTTCGGAAGCAAATTGCATTTTCCTATTACAAAAGTTCGATGACGACGGGAGGCAAAGTCAAAATGGGGGCAATTCTCCAATTGAAGTTAGAGCAGTCCTTTGTAACACTTTCATTTCCTGTATACAAAGGCGGAAACTTAAATAGTTTATTCTTTAGCTTCGAAGACAAGAACAGTGGAGTACTTTTTTGTTTATTGATGGAATTAATGGTTTGGAGGATGAACAATTATTCCATTTTGTATATAAATGAAAACATACAGCCTGGTTATAATTATAGACTTGAAGTTTTCAGAAAAAATTTGGATACCCTAAACACAAAGTTCGATTTTTTCAATCCAAGACTTCCTTCGTTTCAATTAAAAGTTCAAAAATTTGATTACCCTGGTTATGTCTTGTATAAATAAAGTGTGATTAATAAATATAGAATTTAACCTTGCACTGAATTTCCGATCCAATTTTTTTTGTTTGGGAATGCTTACTGAGTATGAAATCGAGAAAAATGCTGCCAGATTCCGGTGAAGCTTCAGGCGACTTCTTAAAAAAGTTTTCAGCCGATATATCGGGAGCTTTGCACTTTAGTGCGGAAGTCACTGAGGCAATTATTCAAGAGAATAAAATTTCACACCTTTTGACCGCCGTTATATATTTTTTCAATGATCCGTTCACGATTTAAGGCACATTTAATTAACTGGTTTTCCTATCTTCACCGATAACTCTTCAAATGTTGTATTATGAGATGTTGGAGTACAGACAAACTTTACCTAGACAACAGTTTTGATTATGAAAACTGTTCCAATTTTTCTAATAAAAAGCTTCATACGAAACCAACATACTGGAAATAATTAGTGTGCATGAAAGTATGAGAAATATCTGAAGTATTTCTACCCAAGCTCAAACTATACCATTTTTAAAATTAATTCCATGCTGCTAGGTATATTGTGACATTGTAATATATTTCATTTCAACGTGTGTTTTTTTAACTCTAACTTCAGTAGAACTTCCCCACAGAACATTTTCATTTCATTTCCGTCATATGTTACTTTCTGTGGGATTACCTCGGCTATCTTTTGCCATTTTTTTGTAAGTAGCGCTTTGATGTCTACTTTTGTGAAAATTCTTTCAACATAACTTATAAAAGTTAATGCTCTCTCTGGAGTACAATTTTTTCATACATATACAGTATGTAACTGAATCATATCTCCACTCTTATATAATTGTAATAAATATTCACAGGATGTCAATGCGAATATCTTTGGAAGTGAAAAAATTGGAAAAAATTGGGGAACTTGAAACACCATAATATTTTGGTTGTGATGTGAGTGATGGATGAAGTGAACTGTATTTTTGTGAAGGGTTAGGTGAGGTTATTGATGGGGGTGGAATCCTCAACGAAGATTTGATACATTTTCAACAAGATGTCCTTCGTGTGAGATCATTTTCAGATGATACTTTCCAGATTAAGGGATTGGGACAAGAGGTCCAATAGAATGACCGGCAAGATGACCAGATCCAACTTACCTCGAATGTTTCCTCTGAGGATACTGTGGAATTTAAAACACAACCAGCTTCACTGGATGATCTCCGGCAACGGATTATTAATGAATATGTTGCCTACCCGGAACTTGAGTGTATTCACTTCATATGTGATGAACAATATTTCATCTTAACATGAAAAAAGTTTCATTCAATGTATCATACCTACAGATTTATTATAAACTCGACATGTTTGGAATAAACTATATTTTATCGATGAAAAAACCACTATTGAAAGCAGTTTGTTGATAAGTTATTTGTGCTACTTTTCGACAACGCCGGCACATTCTAAATTTTTTTCTCATGCAATGAATAAGAAAATAACTAGTTTGAATCAAGTTTTCAGTTGAGATTAATAATGCCAGGAATCTAATTCTTTATATTCACCTAACGAACTTGATTTTAAATAATTGACAATGTCGATTTGAATGTTGGAAATGTTTAATGAATTGGTTAATTCAGAATGACATTTTCAATAATTTCACTTTAATTAATGGAAATGTTTCTGCTATTCACAGGAGAAGTGAATAAAAGCTTTTGTCCTTGAAATTATTTCTTTGCTGAAGGCTTCAATTAGTTTTTTGGTTCATATTTCATTTTTGACTATAATTATCATAATTATCGTTTTAAATATGACTATCCACTATGAAAATCTGGAATTGGATGGATTTCAAAATAGGGTAATACTCAGGCTCCTTTATGATACTACACTTCGTTTTTCATTATTGAGGGTTGTTTGTGATTCAAAAAGGTGAAGATGGGATTATAGTGGTCCTTCATACACGTGGTATTTTTCCTTCTTTTCAAATTTTTTGCTGATCTAATATTTCAGTAGTAGGCCGGTTATCATTACCATAAATACTGAATTTGCTCTACCCCCATGAGATTCAATCCAAAGAACAGCAATTTAGTTAGTATTGCCACGATATTCGGTAACAGGAATCAGTTTTCATATAATTGTGTCATTATAATAGTTGAGAAAAAGAGAAATAAAAAGGGGACAGTTTTTTGTCTCTTGGTTAAGACAAGGATCACGAACCGATGAAGGCTGGGTGTTTGGTATTTACGGTGTCCACTGAGAGATGGTAAGGAATGGGAGATAGAAGCTAGTGATTGGTTGGTGTGAACAAGGTTTGGTTAGTTTGATCCTTTCGAACTTCCAACAAGCATTGACGAAATTTGTTGTTTTTTCTATGAATAGGATTTCTTGTTTTCCCAATGCTGGTTTCGCGGTGTTCTTTGACGGAGCTGGAAAAAATGAGTTCCGGCAAAGCCATGAACGTAAGGTTTGGCGAAAAGCAAGATTTGGTTATCGTAGAAGTCGATGGTGTGGTTCTGATTGATTGTTGTAGACCTCAGCTGCAATTGCGTGTCAAATTTCAAAAGTGCGTAAGTATTCAAAATTCCATGGGTTTTTCGTACTACATAGGACTGATATTCATTTTCTTTGGAATTTCGCTGGGAAAAAAGTTATTCTTCATAAAAAATACAGTCAACAATACAGTCGTCAAATATCAAAAATTTTTGGTCGTATACGAGGTTTGTCAAATAATATGTGTCGTAGGTACTGAAGAGAAAAATACCTTTAAATTTGACAATATCGAAAAATGTTACAAAAAAAAGTTTGTTATGTCAAAGCATTAGTATGAGTGGAAATTAAATTTGTTCGTTTTTAACATTAATATGATGTTAATTTTATAACTTGGTGTTTGAATGTATCTTATTATTTGCAAAATAAATGAATATGCACTTAATCCGCGTTTTAAATGCAAAGAATATTAAAAAAACATAGAAAACCTTAAAGATTTTCATGTGCTTCGTAATCACAGGAGATAAATGTTCATTCAAAATAGAAACTTTGGTAAACAATAAAATAATCTGAAGTTTCAATTTAAATGAATGTAATTACATAATATTTAATCGTAATTTTCAATTTTGATCAACTTTTTTCAGTAACATTCTTAGATATTGTGAAATTTAAAGGTATTTTACTCTTGAGTGAAACTTTTCTTCCTATAATTGATAATAAAAAAGTTTTCCATATTATGATTCCAACTTAAGGGGACATATTGTATGTATGCATCAAAAGATATTTCAGAGAAAAGGGGATGGTTCAAAAAATCTCAAGTGCCGTGTGATTTTTGTACAAGTCAAGTGTTCTTGACATTTTCAAATAAATGTTGGCTAGCTTTTACCCCAAATTAGTGATAAAATTAATTTCTTAATTTATAAAAATATACATTTAGCTTGCGTAATGCACAGTTTCAATTAAAATGTCGTAGAAGTGGAAATAAACTTTCCTTTAAATAACCACCGTCTAAATTATAGTATTTATTTAAGTTTTACTGGTTTTACTTGAACATAGCAGAAACTTCTTTTGAAATTTTCCTTTGCCATTTTATTTTGTATACGCCAAGTAGTTTCACGAGCACCTCAAAACCGTGCACCGCCTCGGGCCTTAAAGTGGCAGCAGCATAATTCCAAACTTTTAATTGCAGTAGAATTAAACGCGGAAATAATTAGGATAATTAGAATATAATAATTCGCTCTCGCAATTTGCACGAGCCATTCTAAGAATATCGCCAGAAGATATATATTGCTTTGCCTTGAGTAGTGCACAGACAAGTGAAACTATACAATTTATTAATTAGAGTAGTCGATGCATGAGAGAAGACAGTGGCGTAGGGGGTGTGGGTGAGAAAGTTATTCGACAGAAGGTAACGAAATAATCTCAAACCCAATTTCAGAGTAGAGAGGGAAAACTCGAATAACATAGAAAATAGTTCACCTCTTTCAACCCCCTACGCCTTCCCTACCCCACCTACAAAAATATCAATAATGCACTTTTGGTTGTCATGCGTCGTTATTCCAGTCACCGGTTTACTTTCAAAGAGACAGGTGCTAAATTAACGGTCACTGGTCCACACCGTTATCTGCAAATGTTTACGAAAATAGACTAGGCCAACTACAATACGACGTGAACCTACGATAAGCGACCACTTAGAGACGGTTTCTTTTCAGAAACCTCTTTATGAAAGTGTCAACTAGTGCAGAAGTCAGTGAAATTCATACCATGCGTCGTACCCGACGCAAGAAAAAGGCCAGCGATGAGGAATTTCCTCAATTGCCATCTGAATCCCCTTCAACTTCAAAACATTTCCAAAATTCAGCATCAACCTTGAAGAAGCCCTCCAAATCGAAGCCACGCCTCCTGATGGAAACTCCTATCCATTTACCATCAATAGTCGAATATCCCGACAACCCCCAATTTCGGGACTTGTTCTCATCAACTAATTCAAATGAAAACCTCTCACCCATACAATTCGAGGAACTTCTTTCATCCACCAAAGAAGCAGTCCTCAACAAACTTTCCCAAAGCTCCTACGCCCAAGTAGCCAAGTCCACCACCTCATCCCGCTCCTCTCAGGTCTCCTCCATCAGCGGAAAATCACTTCGCCAAATTGAAGAAGTCTTAGTTCATACTTCTTCATCAAAATCTCGCCATTTACAAAAAACATCTTCCACATCACTCCAAGCCCTCAACCTACGAAACCTCCCTCCAAAATTCTGCTCTGAGAAACCAGAAACCTTCTGAACAGAAACGAAATTCTGAGAGGCCAGATCTCTTACTTCAAATCGAACCCAAACCGCACAGCCTTCCTCAAAATTTCGAGGAACATCTGCTCCAAGACTTTGGAGAAAAAAGTCTGCAACGCCATCGGAGACAACGAAGTCGTCTGTCTACCTCTCTTCTCCCAAACTTTTTCCCCCAAAAAAGATCCTCCAGCCAAAAAAACCCTCCAAACCACTCTTTCGTCATCACCAGAGTTGACAAAACAATCTCCAAGAAATCTTTGATATTCTCAAAGATCTTCAAATTAACTTCCTCAAATGGCGGAGAATCATTTCCAAAGCCACCAACACTCCAATTACCCCAATCAGAGTTATCACAAACTCTGAATCCCAGCTTCATCAAGCTCTGTTAAAAGGCATCTTCCTCTACGGCCCAAACCATCGTTGCGAAATTTCTAACGCAAATCCACTTCCGCCTGTCCCAAAATATTGTACTCGATGTACAAAACTAGGCCATTCTACAACAGCCCTGCCCTCACTGTGGTAGTCACGACCACAAATCCGATAAATGTGACAAATTCAACAAGCTTTCCTGTACCAACTGTGGCGGTGATCACCCCACATACCACCCTAAATGTCCAAAAAAAAACTGCAGCCTCAAAACCCGAGGAAACAGCCCCTATAACATTGCCAGAACCTCCAATGCCATTCGACTTCCCTTCGGAAGTCCAAAAAATTCTCGAGGTAACTTACGTTATCTTGATGAATGCAATCCCTTCCGCCCGTAGGATGGTAATCGAGACGCTTAGTCTCCTAATACCGTCCTACTATAACTACAACTGCTCTGTCCAAGGACAGGGCAACAAGGCATATTGGTGCATACTCACACTTACTTCAGCCGAAAAAGTGTATAGAAAGGTGCATAACAAATGCACTTTTTAGTGTATTGTTTCGGGTATTTTCAATACCTGAAACTATACTTTGAAAACACTCCCACAATAAAAATTCTTGTATGTGTATTTATTTCCTTATTTCCCCCCACTCCGGGATGATGGATAGAGGTTTTCTGTGGTTTTTTCCTGCATCTCAATTTTCGCAACGTTCGGAACAGCGGAAATCAACCAAATGGCCATCCTTTGGGTGCACAGCCACAGCTGTCCCTACCGCGACCGTCAAATCATGCCTTTAAATTCAGTCAATTCAAACCCTGAAGAGGATTAACTCTCCTATAACAGGGTAGAATCAAATTTTGCTTAGCTTGCTATCCAATGATGGATAATTTAAATTTCAAATCAATTGAAATCATGCTTGAACAAAAAAAAAATCATGCCTCGTAAAGTGCAGGTATAACATTTAAGCAGTCACGTACTTAAGAAACGGTAACTGGCTCATACTGTTACAACTGGCTCGAGAGTAATACAATCACCACCTAACACATTGATGAAATAAGTGAGATTTCACAATGAAAAGCCCTAAGCTGTCAATAAGCATGATTTAAAAAAAGTGAGTGACAGAGAAATGTCTAGAATGGGTGGTTATCTTGCCAAAACAGAGATAGGAGGAATAGTTCATTAGAGGACATTCGTCAACGTTTACTGCAAATATAGAAAAACAGTTGAAGCTTCAATGAACATGTTAATAACTATAACGGACACTTAAAGACATGTGCAGGATCTGTCACCTAGACGAGGAGAATGGTCGGGGAATAAAGAAAATAATTCAGTATTGTATCCTAGTGATGGGATTTAATTTGTAGACTCCAGTACTAGATTGAACATTGTTTGAGAAATTAAGGCTTCCCTTATTTATTTGGAATTGAAATAGTGGAATTACTGGGATTCCTTTCTGATCCGAGCCAAGCTTGCTGTGTTGTCCATACTTCTGATCATGGATTGCTCCACCTTTTTGTGTTAATATTTCTTCCAAACAACTTAATAAATAACATTGTAAAAGTGAAATGCATCACAAGATGGATTAATTTTCAAGCTTTTTGCCTGGGTCATCCTTGATATTTAAATTTATTCCCTTTATTCACAACACTTATTCATCATGAAGTAGGTAATTCAGTATTAATTGAAACAAAAAAAGTTAACGTTTGTTTTTCCATTGACCAAATGTGCTATAAAACCATTAGACAGTAAACATACATTTCACGAGTCCCTGCTCGAGCCTAAAATATGCGGCAAACTTTTTTTTGTTTGACGAATGGGATAACCACCAGCTTCTAATTACACCCAAATGAATTTTACAGCTTTTTCATAAAACCAGTTTATTCTGTGAGCCCTGGAAACACTCGTTACATGTTATTTAGTAGCATCCCATTCCTAAATTACTAGACCAAATAAAGCCTTTGATCGCCCGAGCATCACTACCAATTGGATGGCTATATTTGCATCATCAAAGGGAATTAAAAAAATAAACAGAATAAGAATAGAATAAATACAGATAATGGAAAAGGCACTTGATGACTGCAAAAAAGGTCCGTATTTATGTCATTTTGTACGTTATCGACCAAAATCTGTAACTAGATTGAAGCGAATAATAATAATAGTAACTATTTCCATCCATAACCAATTAGGATGTTTTTCTCCAAGGAAGGATGTACTAGTAGGCTCTGTGACTGAACAGCGTCGGTCAAAATGGCGCTAGGTTGAAACAACAACGTACAAAATAACGCTGGTCAAAATAAGCGCAGGACAAAATAGCGTTGCACAACAATGATTATGCTTCACTATTTTAATGCTTTCTCATTCATAAAAATAGACCATAGTACCGAATTGGCATGATTAGGAATAAAATATTTTTCATGAATAATAGTCATAAGAATGAGTTTAATAAGTTAATTCGATATCGCTTCCCGACTAGCTGACAGATATCGAAGTGTAACTGTTCATAGCAATATCATGAAATAACGACAATCAATATTTTTTATCATAATTCAATACATATAGCTTCCCAGCCAACTGACACAGATCAAAGTGTAGACAACCAGAATATCATTGAATACATATTCTTGTTCATTATCATCACATTTTCATTATATTCAAATTACATCAACACTAGAAAAAGTAAATTCCTATAGCTGACTAAATTTCAATAGTTATTTTCCGAAGATATTTAAACCGGCGTTATTCAGTTGCAGTGCTATTTTGTCGAGCGCTATTTTGTCCGTCGCTGTTTTGGTTCTGCGTTACTTCGGTGTAGTGCTATTTTATCGAACGCTATTTTGTCCTGCTCTGCTTTCATCCAGCGCTATTTGGACTGACGCTATTCTGCTACAAAGCTGTACTAGTCGTATCTACTAATACTATCTCCCGTTTCCGAGATTAATGAGATGTTGCACACTTAAAACTCACTCTGTATATAAAATATAGCAATAGTCAGTACATCATTTTAGTCTGTCACTAGGAAAATTACCCGGAATGTCGATGAAACTTCTAGCATGTTGTAAATTACTCGCACTTTCATAGTTATGGATACGTAGCTCGAATAATTAGCAGGAAGCTTTCACATGATTGTGGATTATCCCGACTTACGAGAAATATGTTACGAGTTTCAGTGGTGTACACTATTCATACGTTTTCTTCACTGTCTAACAAAATACAATACATACTCCATTGTGGTGTAGAGTAATAGTTTCACTCCTTCATGAATTCAAATTTTTTTTCGTCAGTTGCCGTTTTTTTAGCTTCCAATCAAGTTATCCTCTTCGCTGAAATATCTCCCCCATTGTCTTATCTCATGGTCCTTATCCTAGGCCTATACCTCTCTTTTCATTCCTCCGAATTTTCGATCCCCATATTCTTTCAGTTGATCCAGCCTTCTCCATACGCTGCAAATGTCCCAACAGCCCAGTTGCCTTTCCTCAATATACTCCAGATTTTTCTCTCGCTATTGTGTTTCTTATCTCATATTTTTTTCACCCCTTTTATTTGTTCTATTGAGTATCCAAGATTCACAGTCATGCGTTAACACTCGTCTGTGAAAGGAGCTTTTAATTCAGTTGTTCCTGAGATTCCCTTTTTATCAATGAAGTTCTCCTTCAACGAATCATAAAGGTTACCTGCTTTTTGAACTCTTCGATTCATTTTGGCTACTTGAGTTCCGCCCTGATCCAACTCTACTTCAAACTACTGGGATGATTCCACTACTTGTTGTATACTTTCATCTTCAATCCATATTTTTATCTTTTCTGTTTTACCACCCTTCAGCATAGCTTAAGTCTTAATCGTTCTTATTTCCATACCATACTCATTCAATGTTCCATTAAATCAAATACTCTAGCACTTATGCACAACCAGCATTTTGATGTATTGTCAACTGCAACACGGAGGCGTGTATATATCGGTGGATTTAAACAAAATATCAGACGTACTGAATGTGCTTGGACAGGAACATCAATAACTTTTGCTCAAAAAACCCTCGTGCAGAAGGGGTTTGCTGTAAAAAGTGACAGGCTCACTTACCGGTCACTGCATTCTAAAGAAGTATATGCAAACAATTGGCGTATACAGGGATGCGTCCATTTATGGTTTGTGCTTGGAAGAGGACGAAACAACCTCATATTCGAATGCATTCTCACTGAAAAAATTAACTTCCTGCACGCACTACATCGCCCAACGGAGAAAACTGTGAGCCCGGATAAGGCTTCTCTACAAAAACAATGCACCTGAGAACTCAAAAAGCCAATGATAAGGTATGGAAGCCTTGACTGTCTCTACTATTGAAATTAGTCAATCATATCCAGTAAGTATTCTGTAAATGATTCAAAGCTTCATTAGTCAGATTGTTTGAAATTCGTTGCCACAGAACAGGAAGGATGATGATATGCAGTGAATGGAATTAAACCAATTTCTTTATGCGAACCTTGAATCAAAAAGTGGCTCTTCGCACGTTAATATTATGTATATTGTAGCCACCTTTTCATCAGATGTATTCTCCACTCTGTCCTGTAACATTTTATTACATAGTAATTTTTAGTACATCCACTAAAATTTTAAGTTTCATACTTACGAGCTCATTCGTGGAATATCAGGTCGCAAAAAACATTTGTTATTAATAAATTGGGATTTGGATCATGCACTAGCCTTGGTTATGTTATAAAATTTTATTATTCTCATAAACTTTTTATGCCTTGTTTATTCCCTTCCAATAATTGCTATTGGAGTTTTATAGTTGGATATAATCATTCCACCACCGAAACGAATTAAAACATAAACCAATTGTGCACTTTTTTACATAATCAAATAATTATGCCGCATGCAACGCCAGCTATAAGGATAAATATTCTAAGAGCTTATGTTTCAACCGAATAAATACAGATGATTTCCATTCAAATGTCTCACATGTCTCTTTATCATTTCTGGTAAAACAAAATACAATATGGGATTTCTGAAAACGTTTCTCTGTCCGCTTTTCCGAATATATATTATTTATGAATAAAAGAAAATACACTTCTTTCAGCGTTCTGTAGGTACATTGTTTTTTAAATCAATGCAGAACTAACATATTTATCAGGGTTTGAGCATACGCCGGAAAAATCATCACTAAAGAGTTATCAATAATTTTCCAGACACAGCCACAATTAACAGCAGGGAATGTTCAGGACTGAGTCTACATATTCTATTCATGGAAACAAATTTCAACAATAACGAACAAACTTTAAAAAAAAACGACATCAAAATTCTTAGTTAACTAGAAGTGAAAGAGAAAAGTTTATAAGTTGAGAAAAAAAATTATTTCATTGTGAAGTATTTCAATGGAAACCGTATTTACATGTCTTCATCACCTCAGCAATATCTTTGGATGAGTCAGTTGATCTTCGGAGCATGGAAGTGAAGATGCCGAAGATTGGGATGGAGAAATATGGAATTGTATATACTGATTTTTTTCCAACATTCAGATCTCTCGCAACTCTTTAAAAAAATCCTTCATACATAACTAGTCAACTGAGGGTGAATGTTGGTACCCAAGTAATTTATGGAAATAATCTGTTCTATCTGAACTCTATCTAAAGGAGCTACTAGACACTAAGACTCTCCTCGGAAGCTTAGTAAAAAATAGTGATAGGACATAATACCTAACCAACTAAACTAGTTAGCATTAATGACAACTCAATAATCAACTGAGCTGAACTATACTATCGAATTATTTGGAGTGGTCCATTCTGCTTCACCAGGTCCTGGACAAAATACAGTTTAACTTTCCTCAGTTTTTTGTCAATTCCCCGTCTATATATTGTTCTTTATCTTGGTCTTCCTAGTCCCCATAATGAACAGCGTTTTTGTGAACAAGGGGTATGTGGTGTTGTCGAAGCATGTTTTGGGTATCTCCTGAGTTATGACAGGCTGAGTCTGTCCAAAACATAATTATTATCGTTATTAGCATGATGTTCGTCGATAAACTAAGGTAATTTGGAAAGGCAGTTATCAATATAGCTCTAACATTTGGAAGCTCCTCCCATCACTCATCCCACAAAAGGTCGGCAAGGAGTTGCGAGATTATTTGGGGCACTCACATTCCTTCAGTTATTTTAAGCCGTTCCTTTCCAATTAGAAGATCTTTATGGACGTGCCAGTTTCCATGCTAACGTTTCAACCTGGTTTTGCTCTTTTCGCCATTATATTTGACCTCTGTGCAGTGAATGCACGTGGTCTTCCTTTTTTCGAGAGATTTAGACATGGTATCACCTGATCGCACTTCGCTATTGTTGTAAAAATAGTTCTGCATGAAAAGTTCAATTATGGAATATTCGACAAATTTCTGCTTTGGGTTACCTCCCAACCAGCTTGTAGATCATCCTTAATACCAATTTATTCCACATCAATAAGCAAAAACTTCAGAATAAATGAATCTCAACTGACATTGAACAAAGTGAACGAATTTATGTTCTCAATGGCAAAGGCATTTTGTTTTTGTTAGAATTAAGGCCAATGAATTTGGTCACAAGACTTTTAGGACATACGCTACATACGTTCATGGAAGCACCTTTTCAAATTTTTCCTCAAATTATCTCCTTACAGGATATATACAAGCCATTATAGAGCCTATCTATATTAGACAATCCTTTTTCTATGACATTACTGAGATTTTGGAATATGTGTCTCCACTCGAAATTTTCTATTTTTTTCAACCAACAAAAATGTTGAAAAGCACACCCTTATAAAACGGAATTGGAAAACGTGAATTTTTTGTCACATTCGTTCCTTTTTATTGTGTTTCTGCATTCTTGAATGTCTTGTGGCACAGAAAACGACCATTAATCCAAATTGTATTAGACGTATTTGTGTCAAATTATTCATGCTCTGAAATGAAAAAAAATCGAAGAAAGACTTCAATTACTTGTACCGTTCAACCGAGATTATTTCTCACGTTTTATTGTCAGTCCATTGTATAAGAGCATTTGACAAATCGTGATTTCCTTATAGCGAAGAATAAAAATAATTAATCTTTTTCCAAGTTGAAACTAATAGTGCGGTCAAAGGTTTTTGGAAATCCCAAACAGATGATAAGGGTAAAATGGCACCTAAAGAATTGAGTCCATTTTTTTCTTTCACACAGCTCATAAGTATATTGTTTCCGTAAATGTTCACTTTTCATCTCGCTTTTCATTCAATTAGGATCCAAAATAGTAGTTTGTACAACTAGTGCGCAAAGCGTCACTTTTTCCACGAACGCAGAAGTTTGTGGCACAAGCCGTGAGGCAATTGCCGCAAATCTAGCAAGTGGAAAAAGTGATTTGCGTACAAGTTGTACACAATATTTTTCCCACAACCACATTCATTGATGGAAGAAATACATCAATTTATATAGTTATTTCATTTAAACTTTGAACAGAAAGAACTCACAATATGGAATAGAATAGAAAAGTCAATTGAATGTAAAAAAAGTTGTGAAAATTGAACAATTTTTTATTATTATCATTATTTCAATCTTGGTTTTTAATTCTTAAAATAATGCTCAATAGGTTAATGTTTTTACGATTGATAAATTAATAGTATATTGAGTATCAAGAACGGTAAGGGTTGTTTACCGGTCGACAGAAATGTTTGGGGACGGGTATTTTCCTTAACGTTCGAGATGCTTAAACCATTTTTTGCGCGATCGTATTTAATTTTGAATAAAATGTGTATTGCTGGGGAAAAACTTGAGGAAAAACTTGAATACGTTGAATTCGCTTGGGTTGCAATTTCTGCTCTTTTAAAACTCCTCAAGTAGCTGTGTGGCTGATGTTTGGGTATAAGGGTACCTTTTAGAATTGCAAAAGAATGTATCTGATAATGTTAATTGTTTTTGGAACTATGTTAATAATAGAAGGAGAAATTGCTCAGAACCCGGTAATTTCGTATATTAAGGAAATATAGTGGAAGATGACAGAACCGCAGACGCTTTTGCAAATTTTTTCTCTTCTATTTATGATAAAAGCAAAGCTGATTACAAGCTGGATTTCCATAATGACGCAACGAATATTTGTGACTCCTTTTCATTGAGTTATATCTCTGATCTTGATTTTGATAACGCGGTCAGAAAATTAAAGCCCAAAAAAGCTGAGGGTATCGATGGTATTCCACCATATATATTGAAAAGTTGTAGTGAGTGGCTCAGAACACCTCTCAATCATATTTTTAACTTAATTGTCAAAACAAAAGTATTTCCAGTGCAATGGAAGACTGCTATCACTACACCAATTTATAAATCTGGTGGAAAAATTAATATAGAAAATTATCGACCTATCTCGATAATGTGTGCTCCATCTAAACTATTTGAGCAAATTATATATATCAAATTATATAACTATATAGAAAAGTATATAGTATCCCAACAGCATGGCTTTATGTCATATATATCTATTAACACAAATTTGTTATTATTCGGAAATCAAGCACACGAAACATTAGGTGCTAAATCACAAATGGACACGATCTATACTGATTTTCGGAAAGCGTTCGATCGCGTAAATCATGATGTGCTGTTAAAAAAACTAGTAAGTTACGGGTTAAATGCTGACTTTATCGAATTAATTAAAAGCTATTTAGAAAATAGAAAATTCGTCGTCAGACATAATGGAAATGTTACAGGGAAATACCATGCAAATTCCGGAGTGCCGCAAGGTTCCAATCTTGGTCCTCTCTTATTCATTACATTCATCAATGATTCACCTTCTGTTCACTCGTCACGCATATTTTCCGAGACGTCTAGCTTCTGAAGACGACGAACACAACAACTCATTGGTAAAACTTTCTAATCCGCATCTAGTAAACTGGGAACTATATTTTCGCAACATCACTCTGTGTAAATACGTCTCTTAAGTATGCTATTATTAAATATCCCCTTAAGCAGTTTCACTAGTTATTCCAAACTGAGTCCTTCCAGCCATCTACAAAAGGTAATACATGCTTAATATTCATTGCCTTTTTCAGTTTTTCGTTTTCTCGTACCCTTCAGATAGTTCGTATACACGTGAACAACCGCAAATGATGTCTTTCATGCCACGGTACTATCTTGGCAGAACCATATTATTATTAGAAATCAGTGACGTGGCGTGTTGAATTAATAGCCAGTAGTCATCCCACAAATTATAATGAAGTTATGAATCATCATTAGTTTTATCAAACACGAGAATTTTCTTCGGGGGACGATATAGATAAAGTGTGGAAATATGTAATGCGATGCGTGAAGAGAAAATTGTATCAAATTAAAATCGAAAAGTGTTAGTTGATCGTTCCACAGGTGTTCAAGAACATTTTGCATATACAATCAAAAAGATAATAACTCGGTAGATTATGATGATAACAAAATTGTGAATATTTTCGCATTAAATCACTCCAAACCATCACGTTTACTGTTAAAATAATTGGAGCATCAAATTTCCGCATTTGCTGGAATAAATTGTTTTGTCCAGTTACCTAGTACCAAAAATTTGGAAGATATAGTGGGGGGGAAATAATGATATTACTTTGTATGAGTTTAATTTATCACAACTATGTGAAGCTCCTCCTTCTAGGTGCCTTTCAAATGGATAGCTTGTGCATTACATGCTCATTTCATATATCTCAGTTGAAAAGGTTTATCATTTGACTGTGTAAAATATATGAGAAAAAAAAAGTTATTAGGCACATACAGAAGTTTATACTTTATGTAACCTGCTGAGCTTATACATATAGGTATTTTCTTCAAAGCGGAGACGACAAATCGCCAAGATGGTTTTTTTGCACATTTTACCTGATATTTTGGAATGAATTCCAGTCGATGATGTCTTAAGACCCACAGGATCTTCTCCAATAGTTAGAATACTTCTATAGTCGTGTGCCTTGATGATCATGTTGTGAATAGCCAATAACTACCTATCCGATATTAATAGATCTGGACTGGACTGTACCACCAACTAAGCTTCATGATAATTTTCATACATAAACATCACCATGAAAATATTTGCTCACTTTTGTAACTGGAGAGTGAGCATTCATGGTGTTTATAAACGCGTATATCCTGATTCGTTTCCAATACGTCGTCCAATACATATCAACTATTTTCAATTGTCGTTGTTTCGTTTAGTATTAACTTCTGGAACACCCTATATAGTTCACGTCAGCAAATCATAAATATTCAATGTGTTCTCATTCAGTCGCGAACCATAAAAATGGAAACGATAGTTCCGGAAGATGCTCGCAGAAGTATTTCGGAAACTGTTGGTAAAGTTTCAGATATTTTATGTGTCTCAAATAGATTTTGAACGTAATGTGTACTTACACTCAAGTGTTTTGGATGTATTTTATTATTCGAAGAACATTCGAAACACAGTTTAACATTTATTTTCATTGGTTGTGGTGTACATTTTGTAACATCGTTTCGTTGAAACTTGTTTCAGTGCTCTGGACGTCGAGAATATTACTATATTAACAATTGATTGAATTTTCTCAAAGTTTACTCAATTTGAAACGAGATTTGAACCCCAAATCTGAGCTATAGTTTCTCTACAACTTAGCAATTGTTTATGTTTTTTGGATTTGATGCTAGAAAGTTACAAC
>CAJUYI010004436.1:0-18561 GCA_910591695.1 Galerucella pusilla
AAGGAGAAACAAGTGCAATTGTATTGAATCGTATTTGAAAGAACCAATTTTCCTGATTGGACCGCCTTGGAATAAAGTGATTAATAATCGGAAGTAGTTTTTCTCGCAAATAACAAAAGCTATGCAACCTGAAAATCCAGTTCTATAAGGAAGGGGTATGGGATTGGACAGGACGTTCGGATACAAAGGAAGTTAAGATGGAAGTTAAGGTGGAGATTGTGGTTAGCCAAAACCGTTCATGGACTGTACCTATCACCACAGCACCTAGCAAAGGCTTATCAGAAGGAAGATACCGCACTTGGCCATTGACACCATCAAACAGTTTGTCAGTTTGTCAAATAATAGTCCAAGCGCCCCAGCCAAAAAAGTAGGTTCTGAAAAAAATGTAAGGGAACAGGTATTTTTTTTCTTGAATATGTTCAGGGGTGTCCCTTGAATATAAATCCCAGTTGGCGTCATGGGGAGGGGCTTCACTTCAGCCACCATCCTGAAAAATACGTTTTATTAAATATCTCGCGAACTGCTCATCGTCCGACAAAAAATGTGGAGGTCATTATTGTAGATAATAATATTTGCCAGCCATCTTTTTTATTCGAAACTTTTTTTTGTGTAACGCATAGGTTTTTAATTATAGCGCTTTAAACTTTTTACAATATGGTTTTTGCTAAATATTTAGTTAATGGTCAATGATAAGTAATTGAAAATAGTAGTAACTGAATTTTAGAGCATGAAATTTTTTATAAATTTTATTGGAAACTTTTTCCCGTAGCATTTTCAGTTTAGGAGCTATTACGCTGTAAATGAGATTATAATGCTGTATAAGTGTATATTCATTATGCGCTAGGGCTGTTCCCTCGCCTGTTTGTGACTTAGCGTTAAAAGTACCGGTCGCAGGGCTGCAAGGCTGGGCTGGGCTTTCTTTCCAATATAATATGTTGCGTCTAGTTTTCTCTCGTTACTCATTTGATTTATAAGCACATGTAAATATTTTTTCGAGAAAGGGGAAAAACCAAGGACCAAAACGGGTTTCGGGTTCCTAGGATCTCTTGGTTGTTAGCTCAGTATACTACACACTTCTTTTTCTTTCAGTGATTTCGACAACAATTTTAGACAGAGAAAATAAAGTGCAGACGAATATATACACAGTTTTTTACAAAATTTGCAACAATTGAAACGGGTTTGCGATTTTTCGAAAAACTCAGATTCACGTTAAATTTAATTAAAATTCAAATTGAATACCAACCTCCATATTCTTCTATTAGAAAATATATCATTTATCCACGAGCACCTTTGAAATTAGTCATTTACGAACCAAAAAAAATGTGTGGAATCATTCATTATACATACGTTGAAAAGCGTGCGTAAACAAACACACTGTTTATATGGGACTTTCATTATAACACCCAAAAGCGTGCGTAAATGACCAATGCTTTTCAAATGAGGTTTTCATTTTAACACTCTTTTTTAGCAACGTAATGATCGAGTTGCCTTGGATTTAGTCGTTTGTTGTATAAACTTTTGTGCTGTCAGTAAATTTGACAGAAGTGTCAGACATAGTGAAAAAAATTTTTTCTGTTATATTTAAAATTTCAATTATTCTCATTTTCAATGGAAGAACCTGGAGAAGAATGCATTTCTTCGGATTGCACACCACCTGCGGTATCCTCCTTCTGATAAGCCTTTGCTAGGTGCTGTGGTGATAGGTACAGACCATGAACGGTTTTGGCTAACCATAATCTTCACCTTAACTTCCATGTCCTTTGTATCCGAACGTCCTGTCCAATCCCATACCCCTTCCTTATAGAAAGTCTCCCTCTTTTCTCTTAACGACCAGGAACCGAGGTGGTAGTGTCGTCTCCTGATTCGTGTTATTGTTGCCTCTATTTTGTGAGGGAGGCACCTCATTCATATTATTGTTGATGGAACTCATTTAGATCCCACGAGACTGGAAGAAACTGGTCGACTATGGCAGTGCTCCTTACCACAGCAAGACTAAGTACTTACGAAGGTCGTCAGGTATTCGCAGCCACCGTTTGTGACTCACTTCGTAGAGCCATTCACTCATCGGCACGGTTCGGTTGACACCTTGAGTTCCGGATTTTTTTATCGAGGTTTACTCCTCTAGATCCCTGGGGGTCTCTCCTTTTAGTCGCCTTTTACGACAGGCAGGATTTACCCTGGAGGTATTCTGCTCACTAGTCCCGCCCCCAGACGGGGAAAGCCTTTCCTTATCTGCATTCAAGAATCACACTTGAAACAAGGAGAGCATTTTAATTTAAGAGGCTATAAATCTGCCAGGTTAGACGTCATACACGATAGACGTGCTAGAGGCGGAGTGATAACGTTTGTTAAAGATCACATACCATTTACTACCATTCCTTTAAACACAAACCTTCAAGCTGTGGCAATATCAATACTTTTCCCTTTTAAAATGACCATTTGTAATATGTACCTTTCCGATGTGAACTGGACATCGTCAGAAGTACGGAATTGTATTAGACAACTACCGGAACCCTTTCTTCTGCTGGGTGATTTCAATTCACATAATGAGCTCTGGGGTTCAACGAGAACTTGTCCAGGAGGCAGAATCCTAGAGGATATAATAAACGAACGTGACTTGGTCATTTTGAATACAGGAGAAGGAACATACCTCAATCTTAGATCTAACAATATGACAGCAATCGATCTAACCATTGCGTCAGCGCAAATCGCACACAAATTCAACTGGAGTGTCAATGAGGAGTGGAATGCTGATCACGTTCCCCTGTTCATTGAAGTGGCAGATAAAACAATAAACAATAGGCGTAGACAGAAATATATTTTTAATAAAGCCGAATGGACACTT
Organism: Galerucella pusilla; assembly: GCA_910591695.1. Classification (NCBI taxonomy): domain Eukaryota; kingdom Metazoa; phylum Arthropoda; class Insecta; order Coleoptera; family Chrysomelidae; genus Galerucella; species Galerucella pusilla. The sequence continues at coordinate 2,846 of CAJUYI010004436.1, forward strand.
TATGCAAATACTTTAGATTCTCACAACATAACAGGAGAATCAATCACGGAACAGGTAGATGAATTAACCAAGGCCATTCAAAATGCTGCTACTCTATGTATACCGAAGACAAGTGGCTTGGCGAAAAAAAGAAGAGTACCTTGGTGGAATCCAGAACTGGAAGAAGCCATTAGAAGTAAAAAAAGAGCCTTCAATTTATTTAAGAGAAACCCGAACAACGAAAACATGATTAACTTCAAAAGACTCAGAGCCAAAGCCCGTTTCCTATTGGTGAAAAGCAAAAAAGAATCGTGGCAAGATTATGTTGGTACAATCGACGTAAACACCCCAACAAAAGAAATTTGGGACAAAATTAGAGAAATTAAAGGATATAGTTTCAGTGTGACCTCTCCCTTATTAATTATAAACGGTAGTGAAATAACGGGCGAAGATAATGTTGCAGAAGAACTTGCCAGATCATTTTCAACAGTAAGTGCTACCAATAACTATAACCCTAACTTCATACAAATTAAAACCATTCAGGAGAGCATACCGATAAACTTCGAAACACAAGAAACCATACCTTATAACGAACCCTTCAGCCTAGATGAACTTGAGGAAACAATATTAAACACCAACAATTCAGCACCAGGTAGTGATGAGATTCCATTTGAACTCCTCAGGCGTTTACCTGAGAATAAAAAAAACACTTATACTCAAATTATTTAACAATATTTATATCAGCGGTACACAATGGAAGAATGCCATAATAATACCAATCCCAAAGCCCGGAAAAGATGCAAAAATTCCTTCTAGCTATCGTCCCATCTCGCTAACATGTTGTCTAGGCAAAATACTAGAGAAAATGGTTTGCTTAAGACTACTGCAACATTTGGAAAAAGAAAAACTATTATCAAATTACCAAATGGGCTTCCGTAAAGGAAGGTCCACTGTCGATCAACTTCTATTAATGGAGAACTACATAAAAAAAAGTTTTGCAGACAGATCACACACCGTAGCAATATTCTTTGATCTCGAAAAAGCCTATGATACAACATGGAGATACGGGATTTTGAAAACATTACATACATGGGGTCTTCGCGGCAACTTGCCGAAATTTGTTCGAAGTTTCCTAAGTGACAGGGAGTTTTGCGTCAGAGTTGGAATGGAAACATCACGAAGGCATTATATGGAAAATGGAATCCCTCAAGGAGCAAACTTGAGTGTCATTCTATTCTTGGTAGCTATTAACGGCTTGGCCAATGTTATTCCTGAAAGAGTACAGAAAAGTCTGTATGTGGATGATTTGGCGATTTATTACTCCTCGCCGCTAATGGAAGATATAGTCAACACATTACAGGATAGTATAAATGCCATCACAGATTATTCAGAAAATAACGGTTTTAAAATATCTGTATCTAAAACACATTGTATCCACTTTTGCAAACAAAAAAGAAATCACCCTGAACCCAAGCTGTACTTGTACGGAAATAGTATCCAGATAGAAGCATCTACCAAATTCCTAGGTCTTATTCTTGACAAAAAACTCCTTTGGAATGACCACATAAAAGAGCTTTCAGTGAACTGTAAAAAAAGGCTGAATATCTTAAAAACGCTAGCAAATATCAATTGGGGATCTGATACCACTGTTCTGATAAATTTTTACAAGACCTACATATTATCAAAAATGGATTACGCATCCATCATTTACGGCTCGGCTAATGAATCAAACTTAAAAGTACTAGACCATATTCAGTGTACTGCCTTAAGATTAGCTCTTGGTGCATTCAGAACAAGTCCCTACCTGTCATTATGCTGTGAAGGAGGAGTGACACCACTTCGGTACAGAAGGCAAAACTTAATGACAAATTATTACTGTAAAATACTCCACAACCCCATACACCCTGCACATGAAATACTGTCCACACTAGAGACTCCTCTCCAACCCCGTCGAGTTAGCAGTTTATCATACCCAACAAGAGTATCACTTCTACTAGAGTCCATAAACATCAGCGCAAGAGAAAACCAAATCTACGATGAAGGCCTAGAACAACAGAAAAAGTATATGAAAGAAAAAATCATGGACAAGTGGCAAGAAGAATGGACTGTCAATAATAACGCACTAAAAGAAATACAAACAAGTATACAACTCAAACCATCTGAATATAAACTTCAGAAGCGTAGGGACAAAGTAGTAATCACCCGGATAAAAATTGGGCATACTAACCTGACCAGCTCTCACTTACTTCTCGGAAGGAACGCGCCTGTCTGTGAATGCGGGAGACAAATCACTATAAGACACCTAATAGTTGAATGTCCACTGCTTTCTCGAAGTCGTCTGGATATGGGGATCGCGAAAGACATCAAGACATGCACTTCAACTACAGAAGAGCAAATTAAGTTGTTGAATTTCTTGAAAGCAAACAGCTTGTACCTGAGAATATAAAAGCACAGCCTTAAACGTTGGAGGAGGTTTTTGGTTGGTAGGCCATGAAGGAGTCCAACACTACCCGATCTTCGGGTGAACATGAGTTTTCCCTCCTCCAAATAAGAAGAGCTAATGACCAAAGCAGTCGATGCTCTATAACAAAAAAAAAAAAAAATAATAATAATAATAATAATAATAATAATAAGGCGCTTTCAGAACTAGCCCAACTGCTGCAGTATTATCCGATGCGGCAATTCTACCACTAGACCTCAGGAGAGACTCACAAACAATGATCTACGCATCTAAAATTCTGTCAAACCCAAATCACTTAAACCATTCCATATTTCTCGCAAATAACGACTTTTCATCTAGAAGTTCCACCACGCGACCTGCAAGAATCCGAAATCATGAAGCATGCGAAAAGCATTCAATTACTCAACAAGATATTTTTCAAAACCTAATCCCACAGATTCCCCCATGGACACTATCTATGCCAAATATTAACAAAAATCTAACCGCTTGGAAAAAAGAGGAAACTTTACCTCTAATGTATAGAAATCTCTTCAATAGCGAGCTTGCCCAATACCAAAATAGCATGATAATATATACAGACGGATCAAAGAATGAAGCTGGAGTTGGCGCAGCTTTTGCCACAAATGAGGGTGAACACAGGTGGTCGTTAAATCCCAGTTGTTCAATATTTACAGCTGAAATGTATGCTATATGGCAAGCCCTCCTGTTCTTCTCTACATCACAAAATCACAACTGCATAATTTGCTCGGACTCTTTAAGCGCTGTGACAGCCCTCGAAGATATCTTTTCAAGAGACCCCCTTTGTCGACAGATATTAGAGCTACTACATCATCTCTCCTCAATCCAAAGAAAATGTACAATCTTTTGGATCCCTGGTCACTGCCAAATTACCGGGAATGAAACTGCAGATCAAGCTGCCAAATCAGCTTCAAGACTTCCACATGATGGGGGTATACCAATCCCATACGAAGACCTGAAATCCAACATAAAATGTAAAGCACGCCTAGCATGGCAAGACAGATGGTCAACATACACTGGCCATATGGCATCTATCAAACCATCAGTCCAGAAGTGGCATTACCCAACTAGTCTTTCTAGACGAGAACAAGTAATAATTTGCAGACTAAGAATAGGACACACTCATCTCACCCACTCACACATCTTAGGTGGGGGCAACAGACCGAGATGTGATCATTGTAACGCTCGTCTTTGCATTAACCATATTTTTACATGCCCCTTGTACCAAACTCAAAGAATAGCCCAAGGTGTTACATCCGAAATTAAATATGCCTTAAATAACAGAGAAAAATGTAATTCAGTTCTTACCTACCTAAAAAATATCCAGATATTTAATAAAATTTGACAACAGATAACTCACCATATTAAAACTGAATGATAAAATTCGCTGAATAAGGGAAAAGAAAATAATTTTGAAGTAACCTAAAGTAACACTTTTTAAATAACTGTAATAGTTTAGGAATTTATCTACAGCAAAAGCGGCGAATGGCCATAGCAGTCGATGCCGCAAAAAAAAAAAAAAAAAAAATAATAATAATAATAATAATAATAATAATAATAATAATAATAATAATAATAATAATAATAATAATAATAATAATAATAATAATAATAAATATACGCATCCAACCAGCGTCAAATTCAACATTTACTCAATATCACTGAAAAATTCTCCAGTGATATACAAATGGGATTTGGATTAGACAAGTGCAAAACCTTAAATATCGAGAAGGGTAAAATCGTTAACGGAGATGTGTTACTACCCAATGGGAATATTATAACTGCCATGCAAAATGGCGAGACCTACAAATATCTAGGATTTCAGCAAGCTAAGCTATTAGACCAAAAGCAAGCAAAAATCAAAATTAGGAGCCAGTTCACTCAAAGGGTAACTACTTTATTGAAATCCCAATTGAACGCAGGAAATCTAGCAAAAGCAATTAACACCTACGCCATACCGATCCTGACATACTCATTTGGAATTCTGAAGTGGACAAAGGCAGTGCTGGAGGATATTCAAAGAACAACCCGTACCATGATGACCAAACACAAATGTCACCATCCGACATCATCAGTTATCAGGACAACACTACCAAGAAGAGAGGGAGGCAGAGGTCTAGTGGACAAACAAATATCTAGACTCCAAGAATTCTTCATTGCCAAGGCTGAAACATCTGAATTGCATGAGATAGTAGCAAAAGCATATAAAAACTATTCCCCCTTAAATCTTGTAAGCCCTGATATGAGACTTGAAATCGTTACCGATTCTGACAAACAGGTGGAGTGGTCTCAGAAAGCGCTTCATGGTCGACATCATCACGACCTCAATCAACCTCATATCGACAAGCAAGCATCGAATAAGTGGCTATCTGATGGAACATTATTTCCAGAAACAGAAGGATTTATGACGGCAATTCAAGACCAAGTAATTAATACCAACAATTACAAGAAATTTGTCATGAAAGATCCAAACATCGCTACGGACAAGTGCAGAAGGTGCCAACAAACAACAGAGACGATACAACACATCACGTCGGGATGTTCAGCCTTGGCTAACATTGATTACCTACGCAGGCACAATCAACTTTGCAACATCATCCATCAGAAGTTGGCCAACAAGTTTGGATTAGTGAACACCTACACCCCATATTACAAGTACCATCCGAAATCGGTGCTAGAGAATGCTGATTTTAGACTATACTACGATAGGTCAATTATCACCGATAGACGGGTGACGAATAACCGGCCTGATATTGTAGTTGTGGATAAAAAAGCTAACTCGGTTTATCTGGTGGATGTTGCTGTACCCAATAATAACAATATTCTGGACAAATACAACGAGAAAATTGCAAAATACACCGATCTTGCAATTGAGGTGAGACAGATGTGGCATGCAGTGAAAATAGAGGTGGTACCGATCATCGTTTCATCTACGGGACTAATTCCCAAAACTCTACAAGATAGCCTTACCAAACTAGGCCTTCACAAAAATACTTACATCGATCTGCAGAAGGCTGCCATCCTAAATACCTGTCACACTGTCCGTAAATTTCTAAATATGTGACTTCCGAGCCTAATCCCATTTGCGTTTACACACGCTCGGGATAGGTGAACATTACCAGCAAGTGCTGAGCAAGTGCATACTTGGAATGATGATAATAATAATAATAATAATATTAAGAGTAACGATAGCAATTCTTACGATGTAGCGTGATGCACTGTTGTCTTTTGCCACATTGACAATCTTTTATATGATGATACCGTTTTAAGCAACAATAAAGAGCGATGAATTATAAGTTGCTCTCCACATTATTTATAATTTTAATGAAATGGTTTTCGTATACAACACTAGCAATATTGTCACTGATAATGTACGAGAAGCAAGCTTTACCAAGCTGCAGATCCTAAACTATGAACGCTACAGGAAAAAATTTCCGATGAAATTTATAGGAAACAATTGAGTTACCACCATTTTCAATTTATCATTGACCATTAACTGAATATTTAGCAAAAACCATATTGAAAAAAGTTTGGAGCGCTATAATTAAAAACCTATGCGTTATACAGAAAAAGTTTGAAGTTAAAAAGATGGCAAATACTATTATCTACAATAATGATATCAACAATTTTTGTCGTACGATGCGCAGTGCGCGAGATTTTTAATAGAACGTATTCTCCAAGATGCCGGCTGAAGTGAGCCCCTCCCCCATGACGCCAACTTGGATTCACATTCAAGAGACACCCCTGAACATAATCAGGAACAAAAATACCTGTTCCCGTTCATTTTTCACAAAACATTCCCGGCTCTTATCCTATAACAAGTATCATCAACAGTATCCTGAGTTATGTAGCTCGGTGACGACGACTGCACGTCGCTTCCAATTACGTTCCTGGCCCTAGCGTACACAGCACAAGTTAATGTATTACTGAAAACCTTGGAAGCAAGAATACCTTCATTTTCCGTATTTTACTAGGCACCACATGTTCATCAGTCAATTTTACGCGTTGCTTGGAGTGACCTTGCATTCGATCCATCTTATATAATCGAGATATATGCGACCAAGATGCCACTTTTTTTCCGCCGTTCATCTCGTATGGAAAATCCTCACTTAAAGACCGTTCCTGATCCCCTTTAGTAAATGGGAGGGATCATAGAGGTGAACGATATCTTGAGAAGGATCTCCAGCTGTATAAGTTAGGGGCCCAGTGCGACTATACCCAGTTTTCAAACTGGGAAGAGCATTTTAAGAAACCTCATTCACACCACTAAGGGCCAGTTGTATGTAACGTAGTTAACCAATTGATCAACTGAACCAGGTTCACATGTTGACCATAGTCAAATCAATCAATCATTGTATGAAAGATGTTAGTGTTGTGATCAGTTGAACCACAGTCGAATTAATATTTTTATGTTGGTTATCCGAATCTCTAGTAACATTCGAGAATTTTATCAATATTCTTGGTACTAACTTGAAAAATCGTCACAGTTTTTGTATACTGTGAAATCGTGAATCAATGACAGTCAAGGATCGAAAGCGTGCTTGGCGTTAAATATCCTTTTGTGTGTTCTCTTGGAAGTGAAAAGATGGCAGATAAAGAAAACAAGCGTAGGTAATCCAAATTTCAGTGCATCTGAAGAAATGACGCTAATTTCTCTAGTTGCTAAATATAAAAACGTTATAGAGTGTAAGAAAACGGATGCAGAAAGTTCTCGGCATAAGAAAAATTTAAGAAAAACTTGTGGCTTCAGTTGGCTGAAGAATATAATTTTATCAGTGCAACTACACACCGAACAAGTGACGTGCTGTTAAATAAATATAGTAATATTTGAAAAAAAATCAAGAAAAAGTATGCTGACGAAAAATGTTATGCTCAAGGCACTGGCGGTGGTCCATATAAAAAAATTGAATTGCAGTGCCTTTTGATATTCTGAATCTATCAAAAAACTCATTTCCCGTCTACTCTTCAAAATGATTTTCTCTTGCTCGAAATATGCGAGCGTTTCTCCTTAAATCTAAAACCTAGCATGAAATCTCAATAAGGTATAAAAGTCGTATACAAATAAGTGAATAAACCTTCTTCTACTCCTCTTATAATTTCTAGAAAATCCTCATCATCCGTTAACTCTTCAAAATAATACACGTTTCACATTTTAAACAATAAAAAGTTGTAAAATTATAGGTTATATAACAGTCAATTGTAAGTTATGTCACATCAGAATTTGAAGTTTATTCAATGAACTTTAGTTAAACCACCATTTTTGGTAGTTCAGTTAATTGCATAGTTAACTCACGAGTTAACCAAAATAATTCTTGACTACGTTTCGTACAACACTCTAATAGCTGTGATCATGGGTTAACCATAGACATTAGGTTAGCTATGCTTCATACAACTGGCCCTCAAAGCTACTAGATTAAGAGGGTGTTCCGTAAGGGTAGTCTTCAGACTTTTCGAACTAATTGACAATTATGTGACATATGTATTATATTGCTCGCAGCTGTCGTGTCCAATGAGAGATCAATGCAAGTCTACAATTTGAATAATCATTGGCTACAGGCCATGGCGAAAGTTGTAACCAAATGTCACATTATTGTGAACAAAATATAAGGTTATCATAAGTGATTAGTGTCAAATTGATGATATAAATATGTACAAAAAAGCTACTGTATGTTTAAATCATTACCTATTCACATTTTGAGCACGAACGAGAAGTCAACAGAAGTAATGATATCGAGAAATACCATGATAATGTACTGGGGTCCGGTAAGGTTCGCGACCCTCTGAATTTTGCAACGATTTTTTTTGATAGAAAGCCCTATTGCTATAAAACGTTTTATCAAAAAAAAATTCTTGGATTATTCACTTTTGAAAGAGAAAATCGCAATTGAAAGTACCAAAAGTCCGCCATTTTTTTTATTATTTGACAATTTTTGATAATTCTATCTTGATATCGGATGGTCACAAATTTAAGAGAGAGAGTGGAGAATGGGCAATGTTGCCAGCTTTCATTTCCGTAGCTCGTTACGGCTTGGAAATAACACCAAGATTTTATATTTTCACATATAACACCGATGTACTTACTATCTTTATGATCTAAAATGTATGTAGGTATTGAAAATTTACTTTTTAGACATAATATTGTATGATCCACAGGTACTAACTTGGTACGTATATTTCATGAAGTTAGGGTAAATACAAAGAATTATGTATATTTTTGTGATTTTTAGTTGAAAATTAACGTCAAATGTACCGATAAGTAGGTATATAAATATTCGTCATATCACGAGCTGATAATAAAAAAGAAGGGTTTTCAAAATAATCGCAAGAACACAGTTCCAGTGGATTGTTCCATTCAAAGTTAGCCATATTTTATATTAATATTGCTATTATTCCACATTCGACAAATGTTTACTTAAATAAATGGGAGAATATAGTTTCCATAAAAGGATTGAAAAACCTCTTTCATGTGGAATACAAATTATTAAACACTTTTCCGAGAAGGGGAAGGGAATAAATATGTATGTATGTAGATAGACATGAATATAAGATGAGTTTTATTCCATATGATGTTTTCCAAAAAGGGGAAGGGCAGTCAGCTTATCAATGAATTTCATAATTCAAATATTCGGATTGATTAATTGTTATCGCGGGCGAAGCGAGCGCGCCGGGTTGCGCGAATTGCGAAACGTCGACCCAGCGCGAATTCATGTGAAATACAAATTATTAGACACTTTTTCAAGAAGGGGAAGGGAATACATCTCTTCACCTCAAATTGACTGACTTCATGGGATTTCTACTAGAGCAAAAAAAAAAATTTCATAATTCAACACATATACCTATCCCGACCAACTGACACAGATCAAAGTGTAACTAGAATATCATTAAATACGGAGCATGAGAATAAGAAAAAAATTGTTAACCTAACTATTACCTATATAAATTTTCATGATTATAAATGCAAATAATTTTATATTGTGATATATTCATGTAATCTATTACAATGTATTCGGCTGAAAGAAAATTAAGACCGTTTGACAACGCCGTTAGGAAGTGTCACCTGATCCTAATTTGTGAACCTAGGATATCTAGACATAAGCTCTGACATAAGATTTTAGTGTGTAATTTTATAAGCTTAAGTGTCAATCGAAAATATTATGCTTACGAATATTTCTAAAAATTGGCAAAATTTGAAATTTTCTTCCGGTTTTTTATGTGAAACAGTCTGAGTTCAAGATAATAACCTTCACTGTTTAAAGTGTAAAAATTTATCGTGAAATGAATGAATGAATTAGTGTTGAAAAAGTACAATTTTTTGGAACTTTAGTTCTTTATGCCAGGTTATGTTTGAGCGACCAGGGGTCGCGACGCAAAAGATCTGACCGTTACGCGTTTCGTTACGAAACGTTATGTTACATTTCTTCGTTATGTGCCTTGCTTTTGCGTGCTTGTGCCTCCTTAGTCTCTCTCTCTCGTTTACGAAGCAGCGATTCATAATAATAAATATGCTCCTACCCGGATTTGAACCTGGGCCGCCCGCGTACAATGCAAGCATTCTAACCACTGAACCACCGATGCTATATTGAAATTCTATGCAAAGCTGGTATTCGCAGTGCTAGTGATCTACTTGAATTTGTTCGGATAAATTTTTACTATTATTTCCATAATTTGTTTTGCGCGATTAAGGGGTCTAGCACATTTACTTTTCGAAATACAGGGTGTTGAAATTTTGAAAGCTTGAATGTTTCAATTCGATAACTTTAAAATGGATGGATAAATTGATTTGTCATTCGGCAGGTTGTTTTTAAATGTAAAAGGGCATATTTTGAAAAAAATTGTAGTTTGTGCAACTAGTGTGGATATGATGGCCATGTCGCACGATGACGAAGTTTGAGCACGACGCCGTAGGCGGAGTTCTTGATCCAGTGCGCTTTTATGAGAAACTTTGACAAGTTATTTTGACGTTTCTTTTAAATTGAAAAAAGATGAATGACGGATACTCAACTCGAATGCTGATTGGTGGATTTCATATACGTTCTAGGATGTATATGAAATTATATCCGTTTAGTTTACTGATGGCCTACATTTCCATTTTGTAAACTGTGCAGAATAGTAGTTTGTGCAACTAGTGTGGATATGGACAATCCACACGATTCGAACATTATATTTTTTCTACGATCCCCTCAAGAAAAAATCTAGAAAATAAACATTTGAATATACTGTAAAATAGATATAACTTGAAATTTAAAATGTTCAACAATTTTATTTATAATCGTACCAATTCAATTTTATGTCTTCACTAATTTTTTTGTGATAAACGTACAGTTCTTAAATGTACAATTTGTACAATGTTACGGTTTCCCTTTTTAAATATGCGAAGATGTTATAAGTAGATGTTGCCAGTCGGACTCCCGCAAGAAGGGTAGGTATCGTACCTTTATCTACAATAAATATGCAAAATACGAAATATTTCAAGCGTCTACCTGTTGTTGTTATCAATATCAAGCAGAATAATTATTTAAAAATAAAATCATTAATAAAAAAAAGTTTCTTCTGTATGTTCCTTGTGGTATATTATTCATTCTTTTTTTAATTTTTTCTGTTGTGTCAGTTAGTGATAAAAAATTAATTTCTACTCATTTTTTCTTGACAACGGTAGCTGGAACGCTACCGAAACGTTGAAATAAAGAATTCAAAAATATTGTGGTTTAATTTCCCAAGAAATTAAAAAAAGAGAAAAAAAAAGGTAGAACGTGTCGCGGGACACACGGTAGGAACTTTAGTTCCTTTTAAGCAAAACTTATGTAATACATTATGTAACGTTATAGATAAACAATTTACATATTCTTTGGTGGTTGAGTAGTAAGTATACCAGACTCTCACGCAGTAAACCCGGGTTCGATTCCCCGCGAGGAATTTTTTTTATTGTTAATTTTATTTTTAAATAATCATTCTGATCGATATTAATAACGACAACAGGTAGACGTTTGAAATATTTAGCAGAATATTCATTATTATAGATAATGGTACGGTACCCTCCATGAGGGAGTCCGACTGGCAACATCTACTTATAACAGCATCGTATATTTAAAAAAGGAAACCGTAGCATTATACAAATTGGACATTCGTTTACCACAAAATTAGTGGAAACATAAAATTGAATTGTTAAATTTTTAATTTGAAGTTATATTACAGTTTATAGAAATTTTTATTTTCTAGATTTTTTCCTAAGTGGGTCGTAGAAAAAATATGCTGCTCGACTCGACTCGACTCGACTGCTCGACTTGTCCATATCGCACTTGAACGATTGAGCACTCCGCCTACGGCGTCGTGCTCCATCTTCGTCCTCGTGCGATATGGCCATCATATCCACACTAGTTGCACAAACTACAATTTCTTTCAAAATATGCCCTTTTACATTTAAAAACTACCTGCCAAATGTCAAATCAATTTATCCATCCATTTTAAAGTTATCGAATTGAAACATTCAAGTTTTCAAAATTTCAACACCCTGTATTTCGAAAAGTAGCTAGACCCCTTAATCGCGCAAAAAAAATTATGGAAATAATAGTAAAAATTTATTCGAACAAATTCAAGTTGATCACTAGCACTGCGCATACCAGCTTTGCATAGAATTTCAATATAGCATCGATGATTCAGTGGTTAGAATGCTCGTATTGTACGCCGGCGGCCCGGGTTCGAATCCGGGTAGGAGCATATTTATTATTATGAATCGCTGCTTCGTAAACGAGAGAGAGACTAAGGAGGCACAAGCACGCAAAAGCAAGGCACATAACATAACGTAGCGTAACGTAACGCGTAACGGTCAGATCTTTTGCGTCGCGACCCCTGGTCGCTCAAACATAACCTGGCGTAAAGAACTAAAGTTCCAAAAAGTTGTTTCATGGGGAATCGAACCTAGGTCTACCGCGTAAGAGTCTGACATGTTTACCACTCAACCACCGAGATCTATTATAAGGACATGTCCATCGGTAGCTCCTCAATTACCCATTCTATTCTATTTTTAGTATTTGTTATCAATTTATACGGACTATTTTATTGGAACTTCAGTTCTTTACGCCAGGTTATGTTTGAGCGACCGGGGGTCGCGACGCAAAAGATCTGACCGTTACGCGTTACGTTACGCTACGTTATGTTACGTTGCTTCGTTATGTGCCTTGCTTGCGTGCTTGTGCTCTCTCCTTAGTCTCTCTCTCGTTTAAGAAGCAGCGATTCATATGCTGCGGCCGGGATTCGAACCCAGGCCGCCCACATGGAAGGCGAGCATTCTACCACTGAACCACCGACGCTATATTAAAATTCTATGCAAAGCTGGTATTCGCAGTGCTGGTGATCTACTTGAATTTGGTCGGATAAATTTTTACTATTATTTCCATAATTTTTTTGCGCGATTGATCTTTTTTGTTTATTTACAGCATCGGTTGTCAAAATGACATGAGGATTAAGGGGTCTAGCACATTTACTTTTCGAAATACAGGGTGTTGAAATTGTGAAAACTTGAATGTTTTAATTCGATAACTTTAAAATAGATGGATAAATTGATTTGACATTTGGCAGGTTGTTTTTAAATGTAAAAGGGCATATTTTGATAGAAATAGTAGTTTGTGCAACTAGTGTGGATATGATGGCCATATCGCACAAGGACGGCACGACGCCGTAGGCGGAGTGCTCAATCGTTCAATCCACACGAGTCGAACAGCATATTTTTTCTACGACCCACTTAGGAAAAAATCTAGAAAATTAAAATTTCTATAAACTGTAATAAGTATAACTTCAAATTGAAAATTTAACAATTCAATTTTATGTTTCCACTAATTTTTTTGTGGTAAATGTACAGTCATTGAATGTCCAATTTGTATAACGCTACGGTTTCCCTTTTTAAATATACGATGCTGTTATAAGTAGATGTTGCCAGTCGGACTCCCTCATGAAGGGTACCGTACCATTATCTGTAATAATGAATATTCTGCTAAATATTTCAAACGTCCACCTGTTGTCATCAAGCAGAATAATTATTTAAAAATAAAATTAACAATAAAAAAAAACTTTCTCATGGGGAATCGAACCCGGGTCTACCGCGTGAGAGTCTGGTATGCTTACTACTCGACTACCAAAAAATATGCAAATCGTTTATCTATAACGTCAAATGTATTACATAATTTTTGCTTAAAAGGAACTAAAGTTCCTACCGTGTGTCCCGCGACACGTTTTATCTTTTTGAACTAAAATCGTGATTTTTGAAGTAATTACTGGATGATCCAGCGAAATTTTTGTTCTAATCTGCATTATTTGAGGTAAGCTTTCAAACAAATCTAAAATTAACATAAAATTCCGAGTGTCGCGAAATTTACCAGAACCATGTACGGTAATGTGAGTAAAACTTGATGTAGAAATATTCAAAGGTAATACCACGAGTGCTTCAAATTTTATCGATAATTTTTCATTTTCCACGAAAACTTGTTTATTTGTCAAAAATATGAAAACAAACCGATTGATAAAATCCGTTAGGACGAGGGATTTTAGCTAAATTCGGTTTGTTTGAATGATTTTGCCATAAACAAGTTTGTGTGATGAAAATGAAAAATTATGGGATAAAATTTAAAGAGCGAGTTGTATTTGGGAAGATTATTTTTTTCATCAATTATGGAGTGGAATTTGGTATCAAATGTTCAATATTCTCTAGGGGGATGGCACTGGATCGGTTTGTGTTAATTTTCCAATAAACTTCGAAGCACTTTTAGTTGTCAATAATGACAAATTCGAAGTAAAATTCTGACGTTTCAATGTAAACAAGGTATTATCGATGAGGAAGCAGAATTATCAGTATAATACCGAATGATTGGCTAGAATAATGTATGGCTATTGGTTAAAACCACCAAAATGTCAGATATTGACAAGTGGAAAAAATAATCACAATAATATAATTTTACTTGGAAATTTATATTATTAACAAGAAACAACAAGTATAGATTTTGTTTATTGAACTGAATAAATAATAAAAAAAGAGCTTAACAACACTTAGTTGAAAATAAAACAACAAACGTGAAAAAGATGTACCTAATGAAGATTGAGGTTATATTTTCATATAAACACAAAACTGACAAATATCGTTGTCAGCTGTATCGTTAAAGCTGTGCGAACGTGCTGCAATTTAACCAATCACTATGCTGCAGAAATGCCAACTCAAATTCAAATGGCTCCGCTCAGTTTGAAAACAAGGTATAGGTCCTAATAATTGATTCACGGCAGCTTGATTAGTGGCAACTTGGTCACTTACAGTAGCGATCACAGTGATACCGATCGCCTTCAATTCTCCAATAATCGTTTTGATGCAATGCACCAAGTCGCCTGTCGGTGCGGTACCTTCAAAGGAACTAAAAAATATTGGTTGCTTCCAAGGTTTTCGAATAACTTTTGCCATGAATACTAGGGCGTGGTCAGCAAACTGCAACTTTCGCTTCCCAACCCCTAAGTCCACAAACCTATCTACAGAATGTGTTTTTAGATTATATTTCAAATGAGTATGGAGAGAAACTTCATCAAACATTAAAACACTGTAATGCCCACGAAATAGCTTAATTAATACTTTTATAGATATGTCAAGCAACCATGATATAAAAGAATTAGTAAGCTTAAGTAAAAATATAAACATAGTTTTGACATTTTGATGAGACGGGTACAATTACATTTATAATTAGATTAATAGAAAACTTCAATGAGGTCGTTCCTATACCGAGGAGAGTTCAATGTAATTTGTACAGAAAATTATTTAGTTGTTGAATAAAAATATAAGTGACTTTTACTAAGTGTGTCATAACAACGACCTGTCAACCCTTACAAAACAATACCTGTCTTCCTCCCCCAGTTTACTGACCTGGATCTTCAAATGTGTGAAAATGTGTTCATTCACACCCGGTAAAAAAGATAAACTATTCAGGATTCTGCTTAAAGATTTCCGGAACGGTAAGCTGAAAAACTTGGACAGGGAGCGATATGCTCGGGCGATTTCCTTGTACAATTTGTCACCTCGACAGAACCTACGCCCCTTGTGCTTTAAACACATACTTTTCAGGATTGATTGAAAAAATTGAGGGCCACTTTCGAGTAATTACCCAAGATGTTTACCAACCCTTCCTTTTCTCAGTTACTTATTTTACAAAATGTTTCATATCTTTTTGATCCACATTTTTTGCTTCAAGTAGCTTTATGAGGGTCACTGCCTTGTAGAAGAATTTTTTTG
>CAJUYI010004437.1:0-18544 GCA_910591695.1 Galerucella pusilla
AATATGCGGTGCAGATATATCCCCTATTATGGGTGACTATTTAAAATATTATAATATTATTTTGGAGTGAAAAATGGCAACGTAAACCAGATACTTACCAAGTCAAATTAATATTACTGTGTATATAAGCAAACAAGTACTATTGTGATTGCCACGCTTTGAAATCTTTCGAATTTCAATCGCAAACGGAAATTTCGACCTTTTCATAGCGACGAACTGATATGCCATATTGAAAGTATTTGACGCGGGGATTTGTATTTCATTCTTCAGGCTTTAAGAATATGACAGTTCTAGCGGGTAAAAAATGCTCCTGAATCATAAAAGGGAATGTTTATGCTATTTCCAATACAAATACGCCGTTTCAGATGCCGATGGAAATTATCGATCTTGTCATTTCAATTTTAATGAATACTAAGTCTTTCATTTGAAATCTCATTCACTTCAGATTATTGAAAAACTCTTCGTTATACATTCGAGATGATTTCAAATAAATTTTTATATTTTTTAAGGATTGCACTAAAAATAGCTCACATATGTAGTGTACAATCAACGAGGTAAAAGAAAAAGGAGGGAAGTTAAGCATGGCAGTGATTTGACCAACTTTCGACGAAAGTCGCCATATTGAGAAGCCACATAAGTGACATAAGTCATCAATTCTTGTGTCAACATAGATAACCCTAATATACTGAAATGTGCCCAATTGAAAAGCCACATTAATAAAATAGTGATTTTCAATATTAGAAAGGTTATTTATGAGTATTAGCACAGGGTACACCATTTAACAAGAGACGAAAGCTTTGTCGATTCCTTCGAAGTCGGACTTTCACGATATTGAGCGGAAATACGTCGAGGCATTGACACATAAACTACCTGATACACTGAGAAAAGTAACACTATACTGAGAAAAATTGTAGTGTTGATGAACATACCTCCCAATTAGGTCTATAGAATACTTTTTTTAACTACTAACATGAGAATACCTTATTATTCATCTTATGTGTGTAATGAGAAGTAGCTCATTTTTAACCTAACCTTAAAATAATACACGGTGAACTGAGGGGAATGAACGGAAGTGACGACTTGACATTGACAGATAAACTAATTAATTCACGCATGTGCACACAAATTTGCGATCACGAAAACTACTTTCTTCCGCCTCTTGTTATATGGTGTACTCTGTGGTATTAGTATAAATTTAAGTTGATATCGAGTTGTACAATGGTGTCATAAAATTTTGAATGTACCAAAATAGTTTTTTGTTTCCCCTAATTGAATGATTTAATGAACGCCTCTGGTTTGGTCACGGAAGTCGGCCATATTCAGAAGCCACTTTGGTCGATGATTATTTTATACTGTTATGTTCTCTCCTCTCTTTTTTACCTCGTTGGGTGCAATACTTATCGCACAAATCATTGAGAGGAAGAGCAATTTGAATTTAAGTTTGTAGACTTCTGATTGTTTGGATTGCTCCCAGTTTCACGAAAGACATTGACATCAGCTGATAATTTCCATTTCTGACAGTTCTGACGGATAAATATATTAGATATTTACGTAATTAGTTATGAAAAGAGCGATATTGTTCAACAAGCGTAATATTTGCCAAAACGAGCGCTAGCGAGCTCTGCAAATTACGCGTGTTGAACAATGTCGCTCTCTTCATAACGTGTTTACGTACAACGTTTTATCTAATTCCGCGCTTTCATAATATTCAATAAAATCGTCAATTACAATGGTAATATTAAAGTGGAATATCAAATGGTGTTAGAAGTATTGTTACTATGATGTATTCACCCAGAAAATTGACTTACTTTAAATAACTGTGTCCTGAATAATGTTTTTAATGTTTATAAATCTCAAAATACTATTGAATTGAAATAATGGGTTAATTGTACAGTTTAAATAATGAAATAATTGTCAGTTTTGACACTATCTACCTAATTAATAAATTATTCTTTGAAACTCATGTGGTATCTCTATGTTGAAACATAAACAGTTACGTAAAGTTTTTACATAACTACTTTTCATAACTGATATATGAAGGTTATGAAAAATGTGACGTTACCTAACATCAAGGAGTGACGTATAGTGTCACGGAATTAGATAAAATAATTTTTGTCATCGCATCCACTGTTGTTATTTTATAAGTTTTTCACTTAGTTTTCACTACAGTTCGTTGAGACTGTTCCTTTAAGAAACTTCAGTTAGCAATTGTATTGAATATCTGCAATGATCGCAATTGCAATTATGGCATTTTTAACAGTGTCGTTTTTTAACTATTGTGCTGCTGCAAAACTAATTCGGAAATAATTATTATCACAAAACATAGTAAAGGCCCTCGGTATTTATTGACGTCGATATCACCGCTCACACGGCTTACACACGCTACAAACAAATTTCTATATTATTATGTGATATTTGAATTACGTATTAATTATTATAAAAACTACAGTGTTTCAGTTGTGGCTGAATATTCTAGGTATAATTATGATCACAGGGTAAAAATAATGATAGGTTGATTTTTTTCACGGGCTAGTTTTGACGTCCCGGTGAAAATTAAATATTATGACCAAAAAAAACCTGAGAATAGCTAACTTAGAATAATTACCTTTCCATTTATTTCAGTGTACTGTATGAAAAGTGAAAATTATAAACTATGAATATATGAATGATAAATTATAGACCTCTGGGTTCCTAATTGAAAACAATTTATTCATAGTATTGAGAATAAACTAATAAACTACCCTTCAAATACCCGCAACGATGTATCCCGGTTGAACATTCCAGAAATATGGTAAGCCTTACTGAAACTAAACATTCCATAACGGCAAATAATAAAAAAACGTCACGTCACACTTTATTTATTCAAAAAAACCGCTAAATCTGTAAAAAATCGTATAAACTTCAAAGGATACGTTTGCCTTCTTGTCTACGTTAATGTTTCGTGGACATGTCTATCTGATTCCATCCTTCAAATTATATCAACTATAGACTTCTGAAGATATTCCTTTGTGAAAATTTCGCCGTGGTACACCCGGTGATGAAAAGATTATTTATAAAATCTACAAAAATTTGTAAAACTCAATGCATTTGAGAATTTTTTAGTAGAATGGATAAAGCCAAAGCGAGGAAAGTCTAATACCAAAATTTTGTGGATTTGTTAACAAACAGTACAATTCCCAACAATTTACAACAATAAAAAATGGTTACATAATTTCAAAACTTTCACCAGCACTAATATTTTGTCAAAGCGGTTTTTCTTTGGGACTCGATGGCAATTGTAGAAATTATTAAAATAAACAAACTGAAATCATAATGAGATCAATGATCAAAGCTTCTTCTTCTGTTGAAATACTATTAAAACCACAAAATGTTTTCATAACTTCAAAGAGTAAAGTTGAGGCAACAAAGAGATGAATTATGCTTTTATTCCAAGTATTTCTTTTAATCTAGATCGAATAGAAATTCATGAAACTTCAGAATTAAGCTACGGAAAGATTATATCACAGTTAGTGAATCAAATTCAAGGAGTGAAATAATTTACTGATTTCACGAAGTACTAAATGAGTGTGAGGAATCTTGATTCAATCCTATTCGATTGTATAATCGAACATACCTCATCGAATAGCACACCTAACCTAATTGATTTCACGACTACTTTTAAATATCGAAGATTTGTTATTCAGAATAGACGATGTGGCATTATATATGGAAGCGATACCAAAGAACTCGTTTGTGAATTTCGATAAAATGACAGGATTTTGATTTTGACACCACATAAGGTTATATTTTCCTCCCTTTGCACTCTCAATATTTCCATATCCGTTGACTGCGATCGTTTTATATTTTATATCTATAGAGCAGTGAAATTGTGAAACAGAACACACAACTCTGAACGAGGGCGAATCTTTAGTTTAAACAGAACTCCGAAAGCCCTCACAGGTCGGTCTCAGAGCAACCGAAAGCAATAAACAGAAACATGCTTAATAGGGTTGAGCAGGCCTCACGTGTAATGTTCGCAGCATGCTGACGGCATTATCTTGTATCAGCATTAAATCGTCTCTCATAAACTCCCCAAGGAACACCTATGTGACTCTAAGCTTCTCATTCATTCATTCATTTATACCATTGGGTTGGGCTCAACAGCCAAGGCACTTGAATTGAATCTTTACACCATCACCCATGTTATCCACCTACTTCCAGTCCAGAAGCTTCGTGTCTTCTATAGGCCAACAGTTTTTCTGGAGGGATCTTCAGTATTTGTGATGGTTGCCAAAGTGCTTCCGTCTGAGTCCTTGTGAGTTCTCACAAAAGCAGAGTATGTGAGTAGGTGTTCCATCGTAGAGTTCACATTTTATGCAAATAGGTTCACTAACTTTGCCCATCCTGTGCAGATGCTTCCTCAGAGTACACTGTCCAGTCACCAGGTAGGTAACTTTTTTCAAATTTCAAAGTATGGAGGTGTCCTTGTGTCAGCCACCATTTTAGGTGGTGTTCCTTAACCAGCCAGTTCCCGACTTTCCCTCCTTTGTGATTCCATAAAACGGTTCCGGACCTGTAAAGGCTCCTTTAGAGCCTTGTTTAGCTAGCTGGCCTGCCATTCCATTTTCTGCAATTACTTCATATGCCGGCACCCATATAAGAGACACTTTGTTGTCTCTTGCCTTGTCTCTTGTTAGGGGATTCTTCACAGTTTTTTACCAGTTTAGACCTAGTTGTGGGATTGCTGATAGCTTTAAACCTTCTCTTTTGTACCTATTGGCAGTCATGACCCCACACTACTAGCGAACCACCTCCATAATCAACTTTTGAAAAAAAAATGGCTTGGGAAGAAACGTTCACTACTTATCCTATAATTTCTGTCACATCCATTCGGTGTTTTGGGACCAAATCTCGACTCATCCGTGGATAGAATGTCCCTCCATCATTCGTTACTCAAATTTCTCATATTCGTTAGCAAATCTGATAGAATGACATGCAGAGCTATAGCAATATGTTAAGTGACGTGATCCTGGAATGGTTATTATTGTAAAATAATAGGTTAAGTCTATATGGTGCGTCTTGTCAAAACACACATTTAAGATTCAGAGTTATCATTTATCGATCTTTTGAAATATATTAATATTGTATTGGTACGGTTAGTCACGAAATTCGGAATAAGCCTTATACGACGCTATAAGAGAAAGCAAATAAAGATAAAACACTTTCCCCAAAGCCCGCTTCTATTTTCAGCCTACACTTCAACAAAATATTTCTCGAGAAAAAAATCTGAATATATTCAAGAATTCCTAAGCATGTCACGAATAACTTACACCCGACAATGTCAGATACCAAACTAAATGTATGAAGATCAGAACAAACGATATAAATTCCTTGAGGGAAATGAAAAAGCCAACAGTGGCATGACATATCTATCCTCTTGGAGATCCCATATTGAAATGGGAAATATTCACCAGCGATGATGAACAAAAAAAATTGAATATATCCCACGATACTTAGATACCATTGGGTAATCGTGCGATATTCCTAAAATTCTGTTAGTTAGCTGTAATCATTCTAAATCACGTGCGACTGGTGTGGTGTGGATGTAGCAATGTTACGTTTCGTGCAGGAAGAAATAAGAGTGACAGTGGACTTCACCTTTGCTTCGTGGCGTGAAAGGTAGAGGAGCGAGTAAACATACAACACGGATCCTTCAACTGCGCATGACTCAAATTTAGTACTAACATAACAATAGCTGTATTCTTTTTACCACGTTTACCTGAGATTAACTGAGTCACTCAGTTAGTCTCAGTAAATTAGTAAAAAGTATATGTTCTTTTAATATGGCCCGAGTTGAGTACAAAGTGAGACTAACTAAGAAAATTTCTTCTCCCCTTACCCCAATTGAGCTAGCTTTTTATAGAACTTAGAAGTGAGCACGAAGTGAGATGAAAACTTTTTGCGATCTGTACCGGATATTTGCTGATGTCTCATGTCACATCTATCTTAAAAGTGTGGTTAATGTTCTTTTAAATAAGAATTGCTTTAAGAAGTGGCATTTATGGTACTTTCAGTGCCTGCTGAAAAAAAAATTTGTGTATAAACTAAATTTTTGTGGTATAATCCGAGGTATAAACATTAGAGGTTATGTTATAATTGTGATCTGTGACTGTCATGCATTCTTTTTAGATATAAATTTGCCTCAATTTATCTTACTTCATCTCAGCTCACTTTGTCTTAATTATTCTTTTCAAGTGAAACAGTCGACTGGTAAAAAGAATACAGCTATAATTGAAATAAATATGTACAGTCACAGTCACAGAAGGTTAAAGGCTGCTTGGACGCATGCGCACCTCAACCACTTAATTTGACGTGGTGGGTGGAGCCGTGTTGTATGTTTACCCGCTCCTAAAGGTAGAGGCTAGCCGTTGGAACTTCATGTGTTTTTTTGAGGATTATGTGATCGATTATGGGACCGGTTATGTATGTACTCGACTGAAAAGAAATTAAAGATACCTTGGTATAATTGCTACAGTATGAAACATCCCAAGATAATTTCAGAAGTGGTCATTTGATCTTTTTCTTTGGGGTAATCATAGGCTGATGGAAGCATTTATAATGTGTTGTTCCAACTAACTATACTCTCATGTCAATCTACTCCATGCAATTGAGGCTACGTGAAAGAAAAAATAAGAATATTCTAGTGATAGCTGGTACTGGAAGATTTCACTCCACCTTTTTATTTTGTGTTATTTTGAATGTTTCATTACAAAAAGTCGCCAAGTGACAAGATGAAGGAAAATAAGTGAAGATGCGCCATCTAGTATTTGAAACATGAATTTTCGACTAGTGCGAATTAGTTCAACTGGCTTTTTTATCCTAGATAGATTATGTAATTTCCCAAGAAATTAAAAAAAGAATTATCTTTTCTTCTTTGAGATGCTTTTTTTTCTATCAACGCAAATCATCTGTCAGTAGACATCATAGAATGTTCTGTCAGTGGATCAATAAGATAAAAACTACAAGTTATAGATCACCTTGTCTTACTGTCACTGTGCAAAAAGTCCCCATGTTGGGAAGAAGTCCCTTTGTTTTAAGGAAGTCCCTATGTGTACCTAACCACACCTTTTTATTATTATTATGATGTCATTGCTGTTAAATCAGGACAGTATAAGAGAAGTCGTAATTTACAGCTGAAGGCATTGTCAGAGTTCATTACTAAAATATTTAGACTTTAAGTGCATGTTTTGTGCATTTGATAACATAGGAAATTTCATATGTTGCCCATCATTCTTATTTTCACAGAAAAATTCGAGGAGAAGGTACGTCTAATAGGATTTCCATGGCTTCTAACAATGTAGTGGTAATGGCATTAGTAACTTCTAGATAAGCCCGTGTCTGCGTATCAGAGTGCTTTTTGGGCCGTTCGCTGTTAGGATTCTAACCACCAGGCAATATCTTATCATCACATATATCCAATATATTTTTTGGGGTCTCAAGTCCCGTTTCCCACAGATCCTACAAGATGTCCACCAGGATAGTCTGGCACTGTGGATCTTTTCACAAGCGAGCGTTTCATGTAAGTTTCCATTAAAAATCAACCTTAAATATTCTACTGCCGTTGCAAATGAAATGACCTCAGCATTGTAGGAAAGTAAATCAAGTTTTTCCAATTTCTTTCCTTATTGGAGGAAGCTGTTTTATTTGAAACGAACTGTTAACATTGTCCAACGTTAGGAGGTTATTATAAGCTATCCTTCCTGACTTGCTCGAAGAACACTGAGTAAAGCGTCCATCAGGAGTGATCACAGTGGGTGGGATAGTACCGCACACTGTGTGTAGTCCCTGAAGATCTCGAAGCTGATGGTTACATCATGAAGGTATATGTGGACTTCGATCTATTTGTCAGCATGGCATATAACCAGTGGTACTTGGTTTCATACCCTTTTCAGTCAAAAATAAAACAATGGTCAGAAGTCAATAGGTCAATAGTGGATGTGTATCCACTGAGAGTGAAAAAGAAAATAATTTTCTTGTCTATTAAAGTACTCACGCGTCAATTGAGAAAAATGTGAATTGGACATTTCCAATTCTAATTAATAATCAGTCAGTGAAGAATAAGATCTACTCCACTGCTCCGTTTTTTACATACAATAGGATTTTCCTCTATATGTTCCTACCTCTGATATGTTTAAAATATGTAAATAAAATGAGCAAGTCCTCAAGCAAAACTTATTTATTTTATTTCCGAGCTATGAAAAGACAGGCATTTCTAAAATACCAGTCGTATATAGGAAGAATATAACAATTTATATTGTTCATTCTACAAATCCTGGCAAATCGAAATCGGGATGTGTTCTCCATGAAATCCGAGATCAAATTTAATATTTCATAAAAATGTATAAATCCCTCACGGACACTCGATATCGGCAAATGATGGTGAAGTATTTTACGGTTAAAGTTCAAAGGTCAAGAGAAATTATTATATTACAAATACCAAACATCGAACTTGTTATTAATACACCAGTTCTAGCTCAACTAACTGGACAGTTCTTATTGCGGTAATTTTTTTTTCGATCTTTGTCAATCCATGTTGGGTCGAATCGAATGCAACCCGAACCAAGTCGGTACGAATAAAAGGAAGTCGAATCGACATGGCTAGTTTGGACGTGTCGAAGCATGCTGTTCAACATTTCCTAAACGTCATCATTTTGGTTAGTATTGTGTGTCTGTGTTTTATCTTGTCGATCAGCAAAATGTGGACGCAGCTTTACAAGCCAGATAACCATTGTCGGGAAGAGCCAAGCCTGGAAAATATGATCTCTATCAACTTGAGTCCTGCTGGAAAAACTACAATACCGAGTGGTGTCCTGTATTTATTATTTGAGGTTCAGAATATGGAAACCATTGAACGTTCTAAGTGTACTTGTGTACATATAAAACTTGTGTACATATAAAATGCTTTATCATGAAAGTGACCTGAAACCTGGAGGGTGTTTTCTTTGTAGGCATTTGATGAGACAGGATTTTCCGAAATTTTAACCCTGAGGAAGTGAAAAACTAGAGAAAGTTTATATGGGACAACGTGATTCGTTGGTACAATCTATTCCAAATTTTGCATAAAAGTGAAACTTATCGCCAAACAGGTTTAAAAAGGGGTTGATAGTTATTTTGAGGGGGATATTTATATCAATACTTATGCTTTTAGACCAGTAGCCCATGACACATAATGAAGCGCACACGTGTCATGGGCTACCAGTCTATTTTGATTTAAATCACATTACAACGTGGACGACTAATTAAAAATCATACAAGAACCATTTTCTACTTCTACGTGGACGAAGTCACTCAAAGCAGGTTTATTTGTAAGAAATTTCTTGAATGACCTTCATCACAAGATCTCCGGCAGTAGCAATACAGGAAATGACGCATGTTGGCTCGCAACTTTTTCGGCCAAAATGAATCTACTTGAAACTTCCACAGAATGTAGGGGATAGCCTGAATATCATTTATATATTATATATTTTTTATTGAGTATTAACTGAAAGAATCGATGGACAAGAAATTTGTAGGAGAAAAATGTTGTTCAATCTTTCCCGTAAAACTGATATTTTTCGAGTCATTCGCCGTTGGTTTTTTGACGAAAAGATCGATGTTTTCAAAGGATTTTTTATGAATAGTTCGGAAAATATGCATTTTATCTATAAAAACCCTTGGAAATAAAATTGTAGCTTTAAAAGTAACAAGCAAAATTAATTTTTCTACGACCAAAACGAACCGACATACGGCATGATAA
Organism: Galerucella pusilla; assembly: GCA_910591695.1. Lineage (NCBI taxonomy): Eukaryota > Metazoa > Arthropoda > Insecta > Coleoptera > Chrysomelidae > Galerucella > Galerucella pusilla. The sequence continues at coordinate 9,776 of CAJUYI010004437.1, forward strand.
TGATTAGCTTTTTCTCGTCAAATGCATAATTTGGAAGTCAAATAACGGGAAAACATTGCATTTTTCGAAGAGAACATTGACTATTTTTCAAACTAATTATAATTATACCTCAGTACATATTTCAAACATCAGAATACGTGAATTTAGTCACTATGATTATTAATCTTTGTCCGGGAAGGAAAGTTTTCAATTCATGCTTTAGCAAAAGTTGATTTTTAAGGGTTGAAATATTATGATATCAAAACCCGAAGCATAAAACAATCATTATCCAACCAATACAAACAATATTTCACCCATATTAAGGTTTACAATGGTAATTTTTGACAATTGGGGGTAGTTTTCTCCTCTAAAAAACAGAAATTGTACAACGGCACGATATAGAAAATGAACCAGAGGGTGAAATGAGCCTAATCCCAAATTTTCATGCAAATCGATAATTGTCGAAAAAATTGAAAGGTTTTGATATTTTGCATCATTTCCAGTATTTTAACTAATTCCACTCTCAGACTCTGGTGCAGGTGTAAATGGTCGCTAAATTGATCATTTCATTTTGAAGCAGCATCGCATTAATTCATCAATCAACATTTCAGCACGATAAAATGTTCATATTTCATGTCAAGTACTCAACTATTAAAATATCCTTCGTACTTTTTTATCATCCACGCCAATAATTTCAAGTTCTCTCACACGGCGCTTTGTGTAATTATCGAAGTTTTCTAATTATCATCCTTTTCGAGGCAGCTCCACAACTCCAATTAATTAAATGAAAGGAGCGATCGGCGACCCTGAATTTAGGGAGTTTTCTATTCCTGCAAATAAAACATGCCAATTGAATTTCTGAATAAACTTTATATTTCCATATAAATTATATGACGAGTGATGTCATTTAGTACAGCCATTGTTTTCAAAGAATTATCGAGTTATGGTGAGTTGCGACGGTGGTAGATATTTCACATACTCTGTGGTGTTCATCTTATATTACGGAAGACGCCAGAACATACTTCTATAGTGTGTTCAGTTAAGTATGGACCAAACTTAAGATGTTATCAAATTGGACATCAATAACTTCTGGTTAAATTAACAGTAGTAACAATGAAAGCTGATTTATTGGGCCTGTTCAGACAATAAGCTGATTAATAGTTGATTGATGGTGTTAAAGACTGATTAAGCTACTAACTTGGATAATGAGCTGAATAAGCGCTGAATCAGACAATATAGATGCCATTATACAGCAGCATCCATAAAGCTGAACTACATACTGAATTAGTGCCTCTTCAGCCAACTTAGTAGATATTGTTCAGCAATATGCTTATGAAGCTGAACTTGGGTTGAATAAAAAATAGATACTTAAATATAAACTACTTCAGCCATTTGATACCTGCTGAAATGAGAATTTATGCATGCAGTCGTGTATATCATTCAGCGATTTTAGGTTATGTTTTTGATTATGTCACTTGACTGGCAAATTTATAAAGCTTGCATTCATCACATCATTTGCATTTATAATGTTGCTTGGTGCTGCTTGTGGCAGTTCATCAGGTTCTGGTTAATTTATGAAGAAATTAGTTGCTCTAATAATGTTGCAGGGTCCTGCTGGTGGCCGTTCATCATCATGTTCAATCAAGTTCAATTAAACGTTCGGTACTGGTACTTCTAATACATTATATAAATATGTTTATGTAGCAGTGGAACTTGGCATAATTTGGACTTTTTTTAATGGTGGCTCTTAATCACGTCTATTTAATTTTTCAAATATAAAATCAAAAGTTGTTTTTCAATTAGTGAGTTTTTTTCAATAAACAAATAATCGCAGATATTTCTGTATCATGCCCTTATGGATTTTCTACTTCAATCCCACCTTCCTCGTGAGTTTTCAAAAACATTTGTTCAATCTTAAACAGGTTATAGGCGGGTGTTCAGCCACTATTGAACCATATGGATTCACAAATACCATTATTCGCAAACATTTAGCGTGTTTTCGCTTGGCGCAGAGGCTAAAGATGAATCTATTGTTAAATGATAATCCACGAGTTCCAGGTTCAATCCCCACCGAAGAAAGGAAGAAAAAAAAGTGAGTACCCAAAAATAATTTGTAAATTCAATTATGATAGTACGTAACTGGGGTAGTTGAGATGAATAAATAATATAAAATTCAGAAAGAAAAAAATGTATAATGCATATTAATTTGTTTTTGCTTTGAAGGTGAACTGAACAAGAGCTGCATAGAAGCTTTGTCAGCAATTTAAATCAGCTAAACTACACTACACAATCTGCATAAAGGCAGAACAACGACTGAATAAGAGCTGAAGAAGCTATTCTTCAGTCATGCAGCCATAATGTCCAGTAATAGCTGTTTAAATTCTCCACTTTTGGGTGAATAAGAGCTTAACAAGGGTTTATTCAACATAGGTTTGATACCGATATTCAGCTTTAGACTGAACAAAAAACCGCTTAAGCGCTTTTCCAATCAATAATCAGCATAAATTGTTACTTGGGATTTACTTAATCTTATACAGAAAGCAGCTGGATAATAACCTGTCCGAAGGCTTCACCACAAAAAAAATTTAACAAATATATTCTACTACTAAATTTATTCCACCGTAAGGCTTGTTTTCCATAAAAAATTATAGATGCACTAACTAGCTGACCTTGTACCTTTATAAATATTTCCTTTTTTCTGATCTATTCATTGAGATTGGTTTGGTATTCTCCGTTTTAACCAGTCACTAAGTCAAACTAATGAAAAAAACTAGTATTCTTTTTTCGTGGCCGAAGGTACGTACTTGCTGCCTCCCAACAGAAGTAGCAATAACGTATCGGCCGTGAATAAAGAAAAATAGTATACACCACACGGGCAGAAAGTTAGAAGCCTGAACTGCGCGCCATAAAGGCTAGAATCTCAAAGTTTTTTTTCCTTGAGGTGTAATATACTATCCAACAATTTAAAATAAACTATAGCAATACAAGACATCGATATCTACTTAACTGGAATATCTCGATAATACAGCCACAAACAGTTTCTTTGTGTATCCCAAACATTTATTCACTCTACCCCTGCCGTGAATACTGATATTTATTGATTGGTAAATCAGAAGGTATGCGGAACTGCCCTTTCAGACTTCCGATACACACCTTAGGTGAGTTTACAGCCGACACGGGAAAATGTTAAGTGAATTCTAATGGGAAAATCTGTTTCTAATAGTCTGGGCTCGAATTTATTTTTACAAAGACTGACACGAAATATTTTCTGGATTGAAAACTTATCGCGATCCTCCAGCATGTCAAATGCATCTCCATAATGATCCAATATTTATACAATATTTTGACTCGATTAATCAATATACTCTTCCTCAGGAGTAACATATTTTTATAATTGTAATCAGTAACCGAAATGAAGTTGTAGCAATAGCGACATCTTCACCTCGGACGGAGAACAGATACCTTGTACTGAAGACGCTCAAATACGAAGGATTATGTTGTTCCTTGTTTGACTTGTTGACTCGTTTGTCTTTCGGTGCCTATAGCCTGGGAAGTAGATGTTTCATCTGAGTTGAACGGTGACTGTTTTTGAAAAATATTTATCAAAAGTGGAGCGTTTAGTGGAGTGTTTATTCTTCGATATCTATTGTTTTTTTCTTTATAACGTAGGGCTCTGCTACAGCCGATCTATCGGTTCGACTCAAGCATGCTTGCAACAGCTTCTCTTGTTTTGTAGTACCAGCCGAAACGTCTTGGTCTAACTCTATTAGATCATCAGGCAGCAATTAAAGCCCTGAGTGGGTATACCAGCAACTCAGGTCTTGTTAACGAATGTCGAGAACGACTTGCTAATCTTGCAAGGCGGAACGTGGTGCGGCTAGAATGGATTCCAGCCCACTCTGGTTTTGAAGGCAACAAGATGGCGGATGCACTGGCTGCGGAAGGGGCTGCAGCTCCTTTCTGTGGCCCGGGCCCGACCCTAGGCCTAACAAAACAAAAAATACGCAAGGAGACGAAGAAGTGGCTGGGGAATCAGCACCTCGCTGATTGGAATGCTCTGCAGGGTCCTAGACAATCCAAACTTCTACTGAAGACATGGACTGATGGACACGCTAGGGAAGCTACTGAACTACCAAGGAGTAGGCTAAGGAAGATAGCAGGACTACTAACAGGGCACATCTGTATGAGGAAACTCCTCCACAACTTAGGAGTAGAGGAAAGTTCCCTATATAGGAGGCATGACTGACGAAACGTCAGTCCATGTTCTCTTAGAGTGTCCACACTGGGCTGTACTACGCGGGCGAATCTTCGGAGTCCCTGTTATGGCCCCTGGAGACACAAGCAGACATTCATTGAAAAAGGTTGTGTCCTTTATTGAAGGGCTCGGCTTCATGGATGTCTTGGTAGCAGGAATGGCACAATGTGCCCGCCAGTGGCCTCAGTGCCGGAACCTTGAGTTTGTCCAGGAGAAGACTCGCCTGCACATTTAGTAGTAGTAGTAACTCTATTAGACCATGGTTTCTATATCCAAAAACTATAATGCGTCATACATATATTGAATAGATGAATCGTGTTGACTCCGGTCAGGATATTAAATTGAACTTCAAATGTGGTCAAGCTTTCAATTCAAGTTGAATTTTTGAGTTTATTGAAAATAACGTTCAAATATTCAATTGGAAACATAAAGGAGAAATTGATAAAAGCATGTTGAAAATTACAAATATAGCTTTTTAATATTCCATTCACTTAACAAGGAGAAAAATTGAAATTTCAAGCTTGCATACACCCCCGCTCACGGTGAACTCAACAACGCATTACATTCCTATGCTAACGAAAAAAACAACCCCGGAATGAATTACAATCATTACTCCAGTATTACGTATCCTGTATTGGTTTTATCTTCAGTTCGCCATTCGTATTTCAAAGGATTATCTGACAGGGAATCGATACTATTTGTATGGAAACGGCTGGGTTAATCCACGTACAAACCATACCTCGGCGTCGGATAATTTCGTAGTAATAAGCTGTTATCGTTCAATCCAATTGCCTATTATTAGATCCGTTTGTGATGCGTTAGAAATATTATCAAGTTAATTAAATCTGTTTGTTCTTAGGAAGTTCAAAACAGCGAACGCTATAAAGAAACTGTTATTATTCAAGATGATATTTTATCAACAAGTCTATGAAAATGGAAGCCTCATCCAGTAAGAAAACTCCAATATTCTGCTACATAGGTGAAATATATGCGACACTGTATGAATATGTATAGGTGTACAGAAGTATACAGCGTCGACTGAGATGCAAAACCGTGTTAGTCCGGAAATTTCTAAAATTGGGATCTTTATACTGAAATTTCAGAAATAAAGAGGTCCATCTATCAACAAACCCCGAAACCAAAGAGATACATAGTTTTCTCTTAATTTTTCCATAATGTATCGATATTACCTAACACCAAAAATATCAGTTTTTTCCGTCTCCTGTATTTGATGAAACGGAGTTGCATACATTTTGCTATTGGTGGGAATTGACGCTTTATCAGGTCTCCTAACACCTTACATGCCTATTTTTCCAAAAAAATATAAACTTTACTTTTAAAACGACTTTGAAAATCATAAAATTTGAAAGTCCGCCAAAACGCGCTTTACGTGTATCACGCTCTGAGTTCTTGTGACCTAATTTGTTTCTGAAAGCTTTAAAAATGGATGAAGCCCAAAAAAAACTTTGGATTCCAAGTATTGCATTGTTTCATAGTGTAAATCAACGTCTATTAAAACTCCAGACAAAATATTTGTTACTTCACCTGGTGGCGCAAGCAAAAATACACTTAAGAGAAGGGCATTATTGTTGCAAGCTATGCGTCGAAACAAAGACGATATTTCGACAAATACTACTACTTTTGTTTGTGAAGACCATTTTAATGTAAGTACCTACTTCTATGCTGGTAATTTTTATTCTTAAACAGTTTGAGGTTATGTACCTAAATGTCTAGGAATCAACCACAAAAACATTATATTCTCACGACCACACATCGAAATATGGTTGGTATATATTATATATAATACATAGTTCAAATCGTACTTACGATAATGCTTTAACTCCTCTTATTTTCTCTGCATTAAAGCAGCTGTTTGACTTCATAAATTCAGCAGCATAATAATGAGTCTACTTTGGGCAAGTTAACAGTTTGTGCTTTTACTAAGCCTTTGCTAGCCATATCTTTACTCACAAAATATTATGAAAGAATCATTACTGAAGAACACTGAACTAGTAAATAAAATGCTGTAAAGGAAGTCCGAAAATTTGGAGCGGCGGTGAACCGAATTGAGCAGAATGGACCCACCGCTAAACTGTGAGTGCAGTACTTTAGAATGGTCACCTTGGTGAAACATTTCATCGAAGCAGAACGTTCCAGTAACTGGGATCTCCATCTCGATGCAATTCGAGGGATGTTTCCTTTCTTTCACGCAAGCGGATACTTTATGTACGCGAAGAGCGCTAACCTATACCTATACTCCAAGATATGGAAAATTTACCGGGCAAAATGCCGGCGGATGAGTTCGAGAAATTCACAGTACAAGGCTTCTTCACAATAAGGCGCAGCAATAAATTTTGGTCAGGCATCATGTCCGATCAAACAATAGAGCAAACATCGAAAATTCATGGTGGAATGTTCAAACGGGGAGCTGACGAAGTAATTATCAATGCGACCGCATTTCCTTCTACGACGCAGGAAACATTTTTGGACAACGACGAGAACAAGGCAAGGCTTATTGATATTTCGGTTAAACGTTCCAAACAGACGTAATTGAAATTTCGAAAGGCTTTTAAAGATTACAGAAAATTTTTTCAATTGTAAAAATTATACTGTTCGGAATCATAATTGTACCAAATAACATTTTCATCACATCAAATTTACAATAACAATCAGCACCAAAAAAACAAACAAAAAAAATAATGGTACAACATCAATGATAAACGCGATAATAGAATACTTAGGTTCCCCCCCAACTCTTCTTAGGTATAAATCGAAAAAATCGATCCTACGAAAAAAATGATGGGAATGAAAATATTAGAAAATTTAATTCTGAATAACTTTTGTGATAACTATTTTCCGTGTCAAATTGAAAATAAACGAGTTATTCAAGAGACAAAAAATAACCCTTTGAATCAAGAACTTTGAATTTAGACTACCAGTGACTCCCCTCAACGAATTCCGAAGGAAAATTGCTACTAAAATTTTTTGTAATTCAAAAATACCAATTCGATTTGGCTAATCGGATTACACTTCAAAGTCAAACGGGGTTGGCATATCCACAAGATATTTTAGAGTTTCAGGTTAGGTTAGGACTTTAGGGTATTCTTCAGTCCGTGATTAGGCTCTAGGCTGGCGGACGGATAACATATACCTTGTACTGATGAGGCTCAGATACACAGAAACCGTTCTACAAGTTGTGTTGTCCCTTCTAATTACAAACCAGAATGGTTGGTGTTGAATATCTTGTAAATATGCCAACCCCGTTTGACTTTGAAGTGTAATCCAATATCCGTCAGGGCATATAGCACAAGAAGTAGTTGTTGCTTCTTAGTTGAACGATCAGTGTCTTTGGAAAATATTTTTCAAAACTTATGAAGCGTTGGAATAATCATTATTCTGCAATATCTATAATACGTTATTAAATTTTCATTTTATATCATGTTTTGTATTGTTAGTTTGGTAAAGTGACTACTTTTCTATTTTGTTATGAATTTTCATCTCTATATTTTATCTGATTTTCAAATTATGTCCATTTGTCAATAAATTTATAGAATTTCTCATTATGATAGAGCTGATCTCTCTCTATATAGGGTCTGTAATCTAGCCCACTCAGTAACTACACATCCGATTTATCACCTCCTTAGCTGAGAAGACATTCCGTATTTTTGACAAGCATCATTTAATGAAGATATTCGCATGTCTTCAGCTCATTTCAGTGAAATCTTCACATATAAATCAACATAGACTGGATAAATCTTATAATTGAGATGCGTATCGCTTGATAGAGTGTTATAGGCGATATAATTATTCAAAGTTAAATCTTGCACTGCCATTAAAAATGCAGCCTCCGTGAAAAATCTTTTTGATTGGGAATAAATCAAAATTTTCAAGGAATTAAGAGTATAGTTATATTTGTCAAGATAATATTAATATCAAATTATTCTAGTGCCTTACAAATTTGAAAATTACTTTATCCAATTCCGCTATCAAATGTGACACTTTAAGTCACTCCTTGACGTTAGGTAACGTCACATAACCTTCATATATCAGTTATGATAAGTGAAAACTTTACCTAACTGTTTAAGTTTCAACATAGAAATACTATACATGGGTTCAAAGAATAATTTATCAATTAGGTAGGTACTGCCAGAGCTGACAATTATTTCATTATTTAAACTGACAATTATACCCCATAATTTTAATTCTATAGTATTTTTAGATTTATAAACATTGAAAAAAAACAAACAGTTATTTGAAGCAAGTCAATTTTTTGGGTGAATACTTCATAGTAACAATACTTTTAACACCATTTGAATCCACTTTAATATTACCATTGTAACTGAAGATTTTATCGAATATTATAAAAGCGCGGAATTAGATAAAACGTTGTACGTAACACGTTATGAAGAGAGCAACAATGTTCAACTTGCGTAATTCGCGCTCGTTTTGGTAAATATTACGCTTGTTAAACAATATCGCTCTTTTCATAACTAGTTACGTAAATAACTATTTCACAGAGTAGAACGTACACCAAT
>CAJUYI010004438.1:0-18544 GCA_910591695.1 Galerucella pusilla
GCCTAATAAACTAATTTCCATGTGGGGCATATACATACAAAAGTACCGTCAAAAACCATCCTGAATTTTCCGATTTTTCATCGAAAAATAAAGAAGACCTTCAAATTATCCTCGAACGGGCCATAGTTAAATAAAACACCTGCAAAAGCACCTTCATAAATCTCCCTTGAAAAGAACAACAGCAACAAAAAAAGAGAAATGTAACAGAAAATGTCTAGGTATAAAATAAATATGAAACTATAGAACGTCACTCTCGGGGACGCATTTTAAAACTGTCACTCAAGTTTCACGGTGGCATTCCATTTAAAAAGGAACAAGTCATAACATTTGTGGGAACTTGAATGTTTCAACAAAAGGTCTCTATCTTCTCAGTAAAGCTTTCACGTCTTCAGCTCGGTACAGTTATTTCATTCTGAATTTCCGAAACGCGTTGTACATTTTTTTTTCTTTCATTTTTGTCACTTGTTTCCTTGCGAGTTGAATAGAAACTTGGTCTATCCAGTTCCCAATTGTAATAATTGTATTACAATGTAGATAAAAGATAAGTATAAGGGAGTTTTAATGCAATTTTAAAAATTTTATAATAGTGAAAGTGGAGTAGGTATAAATTTAATGTACATTGGGAAAAAAGCTTTCCTTGAATCTAAATTTAAATGTTGATATGGATGGCATTAAGCAAATTAGAAGGGTTAGCACTGAAGGTGGATGTAAGCAGTTGATGGATTCCCTTAAACATATCATGGTCAATGATAATCCGTTGCCTCCACCGGTTTTTAGGCTGTGTTAATTGCACAATAACAGTTTATAGCCAAAACAACTGAAAATGGGCCTGTTTTTCGCAATGTTTTCGAATTTTATTCGAAAAGTATTAAGTTTATCGTGCATATCATCAATCATTATTTGTCTCATAATACGTTATTTATTCCCGAACTGAATGCAATAAACACGGTTTCGATATCTTATTTAGTTACTGAGTAATCTAATTGTTAATGAACATTGGGCAAAAGAAATAGACATTGTTAGAATGACGATATATGCCACAAAAAATTGTTCAAACTTACAATAATTTTTCTACAAATACCAGAAGGTTACAGCTATCGTATGCAACGGATTATCATTGACCATGATATTTTTGAGGGATTCCATCAAAAATCTCGCCTACTGCTTTCACTTCTATGTTTTGATAGTTTTTTGGCTAACCCGACTGGACTAAATAAAATGAGTGTGAAGTTGAACAATGTATAGACAGCCGAAACCGGACATGTTCAACATGCTGGGCATACCTACTGCCACGTTCATTTAACTTTATTTTGTAATTAATTTTGTGGCTTGTTTGTGTAGGTAAGTTGTAGTGTAAATCAGTGTCTCTACTATATCAGGTTTCTTCACACGTTTGTAACCAGCTCTACCCAATTTATAGTACGGTTAATAGTTGTTTTAACTGATGATGAATAAAATAGTTATTTATGTACCAAGGGTATAAATAGATGTTTATGCCCTGAGGGCGACGTCTTATGTACTCGAGGGCCTCTGACCTGAGGGTATACACATCTGTTTATGCCCGCGGTACATACAAACTTTTATGTCATACTAGTTCGTTATTGCAATCCAATCTCAATACAAATCAGTGTTTTAAAAAATCCGGTTTGAATTAATAGGTGAATGTTGACAAACGTAAATGTCATAAAATCAAAATAATTTTCATATGTGTCAAAGTTAGAAGTCAAAATGAACGAAGATTTTGGAATTCCTGACGAAATTATTGAAAAAGCAAAGAAAGCAACTGAAAATCTGTTGCCAAAGAAGTTTACGACATGGTTATTGAATGAGTTGAACATAAAGCCCGCGCGGGCCATAAAGTGCGGGCATAAAGTACGACATTAGATAGTTGGTAACTAAGCAATAAAAACACAATAATGAACTAGTATGACATAAAAAAATCAAAAGTCGGCATTACATAGAAAACTTTGTTATTATTGGTTTTATGAAAAAAAGTTATTCTTGATAAAAAGTTCTGGATGGTCTAAATCCTAAAAATCAACCATCAGATTTCAATTTTTTTAAGCCGTATACGGGGTTTGTCAAAAAATATGAGTAAATTGGCTTTTTTTACAATACATTTTGAATTAAAAGTTATATTCAAATATCTAATTACAACCAAACATAGGTTTGGTGTTTATACAGAGCATTCAGTGAAAAATGTCCATCTCACATAATTTTAAGACGTCACTTTTATGGAAAAACACGTCAAAGGTCATGTAAATAAGGACGTTTTCTTGTTTTTTTACTAAAAGTACATAAAGTCATACCCACGAATTCTTCCGAGTTTACGATCGTATTTACAAGACTATAACCGAAGTTTTATTTTCACTTTTTCCGTCTGCGGCGCAGATGATTTGTCGAGGCTTTCAAATTTGTCTGATGTTTCCCATGCTCGTACACATTTATATGCACGGCGTATCTGGAATCCAGTGGCTATTTTACTGAAGCAATATTTTAACTTGAGCAATATCGATTTTGAATACGGAGTGCCTATTTATGGTGTTTGCGAAGATACCCTTTCTCTCTCTCTCTCCTTTAAAATGAAGTTAGAATCGAGGATATTCGAACGTGAACCTACTTAAAATTCAAAAACCTGTACAAGATGTAACTCATCACTATGTATGTATTTTGGGGTGGCATTAACTGAGACCTAAAATATCTATTGTGCCCCTTAGTTTCTGAGGAGAGTCTCAGAAACTAGTAGCTCCTTTAGTCCTATTTCCCGGAGAAATTTTAGGATGTCTGCAGGCTTTAACTTAGGTAAATGTTCCTCTTCTATCCAGTAATCTCCCAGGTGCTGTGCTCTAGGATTCTGAAGAGCTGTGCAGTTGGAAAGTGTGTGGATGGAGGATGGATGGAGGATTCTTCTTCCATGCCACAAAATCTGCATTCTTCTTCCTCCACTATTTCGAGCTCTTTCAGGTACCCATTTAGGCGACAATGTCCCGTAGGATCCCTGTTAAAACTGTTAGCGCAGTTTCACTTTGAATTATGCATTCATTTGATCTCAACAGGTCTTTGATTGTATAAGCCCTACTAGATCTTTCCAATGGTCAGATGTTCTCTTTTTCTCAGGTAGATCAAAAACTGTTTCAAAATGTCTAATCTCTAATCTCTGTGGATGTACCAGGAGAGGTGGACGATGTTATAACCAACTTTCTAAGAAATCAAATAGAAAATTGTTTATTTTGTAGATATTATTTGATGTGCATCAAACCCGACTATAGAGGAGAACTCTTAGGTTAGGTTGTAGTCACCCAGCAGAATCGGAAGTCACCAGAAGGTCAGATCTTCTCTTTTCCTCGGCTATACCTATTTCTTCCAGTATTACATTGGGGCTGATTCCGCAAAAGGGTTCAGGCCTCCTGAAAGGTATTTCAGTCCCCCTCTTTGCTAGTTCATCTGCTATTTCATTTGTTTCTATTCCAGTGTGTCCTGGAATCCATAGTAAGGTGACTATATTGTTCCCTCCTACTTCATTGAGTTTGCTTAGGCACTCCCGCATCATTTTGGAACTGATTACTCAAGAGTTAAATGCTTTAAGGGCTGCTTGAGTATATGTCCTTATAATAATCATCTGTCTTATATATCTGTCTTCGGCCGGGAATCGAACCCGGGCCGCCCGCGTGGAAGGCGAGCATTCTACCACTGAACCACCGATTGTATATTAAAATTCCATGCAAAGCTGGTATTCGCACTGCTGGTGATCTACTTGAATTTGTTCGGATAAATTTTTACTATTATTTCCATAATTTTTTTGCGCGATTGATCTTTTTTGTTTTTTACAGCATCGGTTGTCAGGACGGTAGGTTGTGTTTACTGGTTTCTAAGTTTAACACGTCGGTAAGTGATTTACTTACCGTTCAGACGTCGAAAAGTAATAAATAGCATTAAAACAATTTCACCAAAATGCAAAATATATTTTAAACTGATCGAGAAGTATAATTGTCACTTTTGACATTTCGTTCATTTCGAAGAAATTTAAATTATTTTATTCGGAATTTATTTCAATACGATCGCGCAAAAAATGGTGTAAGCACCTCGAACGTTAAGGGTAATTACAACGTTGTACAAAATGATATGAGGATTAAGGGGTCTAGCACATTTACTTTTCGAAATACAGGGTGTTGAAATTTTGAAAACTTGAATGTTTCAATTCGATAACTTTAAAATGGATGGATAAATTGATTTGAAATTTGGCAGGTTGTTTTTAAATGTAAAAGGGCATATTTTGATAGGAATAGTAGTTTGTGCAACTAGTGTGGATATAATGGCCATATCGCACGAGGACGAAGTTCAATCGTTCAAGTGCGATATGGACAATCCACACGAGTCGAACAGCATATTTTTTCTACGACCCACTTAAAAAAATCTAAAAAATAAAAATTTCTATAAACTGTAATATAACTTCAAATTGAAAATTTAACAATTCAATTTTATGTTTCCACTAATTTTTTTTTGTGGTAAACGTAATGCTACGGTTTCCCTTTTTAAATATACGATTCTGTTAGAAGTAGATGTTGCCAGTCGGACTCCCTCATGAATGGTACCGAACCATTATCTATAATAATCAATATTCTGCTAAATATTTCAAACGTCTACCTGTTGTCCTTATTAATATCAAGCAGAATAATTATTTAAAAATAAAATTTGTTTATAAAATAAAACTTCTTCACGGGGAATCGAACCCGGGTCTACCGCGTGAGAGTCTGCTTACTACTTTTTGCTTAAAAGGAACTAAAGTTCCTACCGTGTGTCCCGCGACACGTTCTACCTTTTTTAAATAAAATGGCCTGCAAGGTGAGGTAACACTCCTTACAAAGTTGGCCACATACTGATGTCAAATTAATAAAGTTGATTCATGCATTGTCACCATTTAACATGTGACACACGATCCTTTACCACTTAGGTGCACTATAAAAATAAGGTAGGTAGGAACGGTCGTTTTATAATTTTAAAATTTGAAATTTTACTGCCTCAAAGCAATTCCACCAAAAATAAAATACTACTATGGTAAAATGATAGTGGTGGCATCACCGGAAGGACTTTTTGGTGGAATATTTCGACTAATCTTATTCGCTGTCAATGTAAAATAAGAATAACAAGTAGAAAAAGACACTCGAGACAAAGATCAGATAAAAAGGTTATGAAATATGGTTTTTTCGTGGCATGGTACCCAACTGTACGTGGGTATGTTTTGACTGACGTTTCGAGCATTTTTATCAACACTCGACAATCTCGGGATGATTTAGTTACCTATAAAGGGTTGGTTGGAGAATTCGGCGAAAAAAATAATAAGGTGTGTTTTGGTTATTCTCTCCACAGGTGGGTGAGGATGCAATTACTTATTCAGAATATTAAAAAATATTTGTTTACCGGATATACTTGAAAAAAAATATTTTCTCATGACTGGACTGACGAAGATTAATATGGACAATCAGATATCGATCGTTTAATTGTCTATTAATAAAGTTTCAATTGATTTACAACTAGAAAGTAAGAACAAGTCGCGCAGAGTCAGTTTCTATTATATTGATTGAAAGAAATCGTGTCATTAAATAATGATGATACATGTTTCAGTTTATTTCATATTTGTCCAAAACGTATTTGTTCAAAACTTAAAATCTGTGTGTCCAGAATAGAATCTAAATAATAAATATTATACAGAGCGTCGCATATAAAATAAGAACGTTGGTATTGGCCACTGTCTGTTAGGGAGTTGAAATTTTATTTGTAACAAACTACAGAAACAAAAAATCAAGAGTATTATAAGAAAACACAATGGGAAGATTTACAACTGACAAGTGTTATCAGTTTTATTACTCTTTACCCAAAAATTGCATTTAAAATAATCTTGTACAGAATGTCATTAGAGTTGTAAGTGCTATGAGCAAAAAAAGATATTTCAGGTAAAAGCTATTTCTATAGAGTCGAAAAGTTAAATTTTTTAAATCTAAATAAACTTGGTATTATATTTAAAAATATTAGTTGTAGTTGTCAAAAAAGGTCTTGAATGAATGGCCACGAAAAGGGGTTGTAATATTTATTACTCTAATAACAATTATAATATCTTCTTCTCTTTTTCTCGGCTTCACCTATTTCTTCCAATATTCCATTTGGGCTGATTCCGCAAAAGGGTTAAGGTCCCCAGATAGGTATTTCAGTCCCCCTCTTTGATAGTTCATCTGTTATTTCATTTCCTTCTATTCCAGTGTGTCCTGGAATCCATAGTAAGGTGACTATATTGTTCTCGCTTAGTTCATTGAGTTTGTCTAGGCATTCCCACACCATTTTGGAACTGATTACACAAGAGCTCAGTGCTTGATAATCCTTTGTCTTCTGTATCATTTATCAATATTGAACTGGGCGCACTTTCTTATGGGGTGGATTTCCCCTTGAAATATACTTGGGTTTTTTCCCAAGCTTTCAGTGTTTGGTTCCTGGCCCGAACACTCCTATCCCAGTTCCTTCTATTGCTTTTGAGCAAAATTATATTACGTAAAAAGTATATAAATTTGTAAGAAACGATTTTTCAATTGACCATACGAACTTTTCTTGAACACACATTCACTAGACTAATAACATTTTGATTGTAATTTCAATGTGAACGTATCCAATTATATACGAGATATAAATTTGCTAAAGATACAGATTTTAATGAATAGTTAAGAAGATAACGAAATTTTCTCTACTCAAATGCATGCATTATAATCCTTATGGCGTTGCCAATGGCGAAATACTCTCACCCACGCCAAGTTCATATACAGGGTGTACCAATCGTACGACAAAGATATGGGTTATTTTAAAATATATTAAAAATTGTTATTAAAAAAAATAGTCAGTAGTAAGTGAAGTATACAGAGTGTTGCATAGTTCCGTTACCAACCAAACATAATTTTTTTAAAACAAACCCCTGTAATTTAAGCGGGAATTTTAAATATCAAATTGAGGGAGAATTTTATCTTTTTTAAAAGTAAATTGACTTTACCAAAATAACACAAAATGCAGCTGTTTATTGAAAAATATAAATTGTGACTGATAGTTGTATCGCCAAATATTTCGTCAACAAGAGTTTGCCAAATATTTTCTTATGTTCAGCTCAGATGCAAGATTACAATTCTAGGTTGAAGATTTAGATGATCTTGAAGAACGCATTCGTGAAGCATGTCGTAGCGTTACACCAGCTATGATTCACAAGAAAGCTTTTAACACGTATTGCAACTTGCATGGATTCTGCAGGAAATAATATTGAACACTTGTTGTGTTCGTTTTTTGAATTGTATCAAAGGTATTATGGTTGAAATTGACACTTCATGAAATATTGATGCTTTTATTATTATTAATTGAAAAAAAAAACTACCAAGTATGTATTATCGTTGTATTACAAATAGAACGACACGCAATTTTCAATGACAATATACAGGAGGTGCCATTTGAAAATAAAAAGTGAGGGGTAGCTACCACAGGGCTGTCAAATGTAAAACATCCACTAGGAGGGTACTTCAATGCCATTCAATACAGCTTTTTTATTTAATCATTATCTCGTCAAATAAACGAGATATTGCCTGTATAAGATAACTTGGGACACCCGGTATTAAATCAAATGTTATACCCAATCTTTTTTTGAAGATTTTGTTAAGTGACCTTTAAAATATATCGACACTGTACGTTGGACAAAAAAAATGATTTTTCTGCAAATTATTAGAAAATTTTTACATTCCAGTCGAAATTTCTTAAAGCAAAAGTCAAGATTTCCTATTAATTTTCTTTCTAGCATTGGTACACCCTGTATATGTTACGTCTATTCATTATTATTTGATTGTTCATTACTTTCTCGGTCGGCGGATCTAAAGTGAAATGGTGTGTCCTTGGACGTCTCATTATATTAAAATCCGTTTCCTTGAACGATGTGAATACAGATACAGGTGGGTGTTTATTTTTTTTTGTAAAGTTGGATTGATTGTCTTTATCGATACCTACCTTAATGTTAACATCGATTACTATCACATTCAATGTTAAGGATGGTTGGAACTGTTGGAAAAGGAAAGTTTTGATAATTATTAGAATACAGGATGGAGGAAAATAGGTGGATTGAATTCAATTTCGTCTTTATTACATACTGAATCATTGATAGAACTACAAGTATTTCAATTTTTAGTAATGGTAGAGGGTGCCGCAGTGTCAATACGATTACAAAAACATCTAACTGCAGAACAATAACAGCCAATTATGAGACTTTCATACACTTCCAGTTCGTGGTATTTTATTGGTTGCTAGCTCATTTGGCAGTATGTTGGGTGAGAGAGGTTTAAATACCAACTGAATTTATATTTTTCTGTATTAACAGCATACCTATTAGTAGTTTTTTCAAATTAATTCCACAGCTTATTTCTAATATGATATCTTTGTTCAACTGTTTCCTTCCAGTTCTTTTGAATTGTACTTGTATACAGGGTGTCCCACGACGAGTTAAAACTATCTGTATATGGCAAATTACTTATAGTAAAATCATAAAAATTTCTTACTTATCCCCAGGTGGAGAAGGCGCTGGAAAATGGCATGATCGCCCTGGAAGCTTTCTTGGATATACAAGGGGCGTTTGACAGCACCCCTGTAGGATCCATGTGTAGGGCTGCGGCAAATCATAGAATAGAGCCAATGATCACTCACTGGCTTGGGGCCATGTTGTGCAACCGTACAGTAGAGGCCACATGGAAAGACCATTTGGCAAAAGTGATCGTCGCTAGAGGATGTCCGCAAGGGGGTGTTCTCTCGCCCACATTGTGGAACCTAGTCATTGACGAGCTAATAACCCTTTCAAACGGTGAGGGCTTTCTAACGATTGGGTATGCCGATGATATCGTTGTCCTTGTTGTTGGAAGGCACATTACCGTTCTCAGGGACCTCATGCAAAGGGCTCTGAATAGGGTACATAGGTGGTGTAACGAACACGGACTTGCAGTAAATCCTGCCAAGGCTGAGATAGTTGCTTTCACCAAAAAGAGAGGTATAAGACCTGAGGGTCTAAATCTTGATGGAGTACCACTGCCGGTGGTTGAACAGGTGAAGTATCTAGAAGTGATCCTTGATAAATCACTGACATGGAAGGCTCATCTTGATAGTCGCCTAAGCAAGGTGACAAACACGTATTGGGCCTGTAGGAGAGCCATTGGTCCGAGGAGGGGACTGACCCCCAAAACAATCATATGGTTCTATAGAGTGATTAGGCGGCCTATGATCACATATGCGGATCTGATCTGGTGGCCGAGGGTAACCTTGGTCACGGCTAGATCGCAACTGGTACGCCTTCAAAGGGTGGTCAGTTTGGGGGCAACTGGCTGCATGAGGACTACACCAACTGTTGCGATGGAAGTGATCCTTGGTCTTCGGCCTCTTCACCATGTGATCGAGGCTGAGGCTGGGAGGGCTTTCCTGCGCTTGAAACGGCTGTTATAAGTGCGAAGAGGGGAGAAGTGCAGACACACGCTAGGGCAGCTACTGAACTACCAAGGAGCAGGCTAAGGAAGATAGCAGGAATCCTAACAGGGCACTGCTATAAGAGGAAACACCTCCACAACTTAAAAGTAGAGGAAAGTTCCCTATGTAAGGGTTGCGGCATGACTGACGAAACGTCAGTACATGTTCTCTTAGAGTGTCCACAATGGGCTGTACTACGCAGGCGAATCTTCGGAGTCCCTGTTATGGCCCCTGGAGACACAAGCAGATATCCATTGAAAAAGGTTGTGGCCTTTATTGAAGAGCTCGGCTTCATGGATGTCTAGGTAGCAGGAATGGCACAATGGGCCCGCCAGTGGCCTCAGTGCCGGAACCTTGGCTTGAGTTTGTCCAGGACAAGGCTCGCCTGCACATTTAGTAGTAGTAGTAGTAGTAGTGGGAGAGTCTATCGCCATCACATTTGGCGCTTGCTGGATTTTGTATAAAACAAAATACGAATACTTTTCAATGACCCCCCGTAGAATAACTACGTTAATATAATATATGCAGGCGTTATATATTATAAATACAAAGATTCCGAGACCGAGATATCAAATTTCCAACAATTAATAAAAAAACTAATAGATGATAAATGAATTTATGTCAACTTAAGTTATCTCAATGCAATATATATCTTTTATAAAGACGATTCCTAGAAGAACAGACATGCAAATTGAGCACAATAACAAAAACAATTTTAAAGCAGCGACACATTCCATAATCGTAAATGTCAGTATGCGTTATGGATAACGATTCATCTCGACAGATATATACATACAGCTCGGAAAGTGAATTGAAGAATGTTTTTGTGAGGTATTCATACTAATATTTAGTATTATACTACTAACGTTACGAGCTACTGAAATAATGGAGTGTTTTTGGTATGTTCTGCATTATAAACGGTTTGTTTTGAATTTTGGAAATGGATACAGTGTGTTCATAAAAGTTAAGTATAAATTCATACAAAAAAATCTAAATGTGGTTTATCTGGTGAACAAGGAGGCCACCGAAAAGGAATAATTTAAGCTATCCACCTATCTTCAAACGTCTTATGCTTTTCTAAACTTTTCTGCGCATCTGTTGTTCAAATTTGTATAGCATTAATTTTCAAAAACTAACAAGATTGCGTCAGTAGAAGTTAAAATGAAAGGTATTGACTGTATCAATATATACAGGATGTAGATCATGATATAAACAGGTAGAAGATTATAAATTAATAACACATAGACACATTTTATACGCAACAGATTTAATATTTCGAGGCTCACTTGTACAGTTAACAGAACCAAACATGAGCCCTGGAAAGTATGCGAACTAAAGAAAGGTCATCGCATCGAGCCAATCAGCAGCTAATGTTTTGCAGAAGGGATATATAAAATGGCTATTGTTTTTTATAAGACTAATTTGATAATTAACTTAACATAGTAAGGTATGTACTATAATTATTATTAATAAACAAAACCTAGAACAACACACTATAACCAATTACAATATTAAATATTCATCAGACCTAATAATGTTTGTTTTTCTTGCAGTTAAATTTGTCTCAACAATATGTACAAAAAATCGAGGAAAACAGTGCAAACAGAAGCTCGCAATATTATTAAAAACGAGTTTTTTGATAAACAGAAAGCTGCTGGTGTGTGGTCATTCCCTTTGAACAAAGCCACACAATTAGCTGCAGCAGCGACAGGAAAATCAGTTACCTGCATAAAACGCATAAGAAAGGAGAAATCACTGTTGCAAGAAGTTGCTTTACTGGGGTCACCTTCAAAATACAAAAAAGTGGAGGTACCAACAAAATATTGGTTTTCAGTATAAAACGTGCCACAATAAAAGAAAACTTTTGATGGAACGTAACGATATTGTAGCTTGGTGGGCTCGTTATTTAAGAAGTTTGAGGGAAAATGATGCTTTAGGTCACAACAAGAGGCCAATAACTTATTTGGATGAAACTTATATCCATCCATCATATGGTGTTAGTAAATGCTGGCAATCGGAAGATAAACATGAAGTGTATACATCCAACGGAGCTGGTCAACAGTACATTAGTACATGCTGGTGGACGTTATGGTGTTTTAACAATGGACTACTAATTTTCCAGTCAAAAAGCAAATCAGGGTATCATCACGATGACACGAACCATACAAATTTTATGAACTGGTTAGAAACTCAACTAATTCCAAAATTACCTCCTAATGGTATCGTGATTATGGACAATGCTCCTTACCACAGTGGTCAAATTAATAAACCACCAGCCCAATCAACTCGGAAGCATATTATTAGAGAATGGTTTGAAGCTAATGGCATCTCAACCACAAATGATATGCTTAAAGCATCTTGTCAAACGTGCCAACCATCTAAAATGTACTATGTGGATGAGTTGTTGAAAAAACATGGTCATGATTTCAGTTGCCAACACTTTTATTTCATTTAACACATTCTTATTAATAAACTCACTAATCTTTAATTAGACTTTAATTATTTTTTATTTTCCTTGCTTTCTGTATCGCCAGAGAAATTAATTATATTCACGCACTACCATTCTTACTATATAATTTTCTTGTCGAGCTGTTATAGTATAAACACAGGGAGTGATTGAGCTCTATTTGATTTGTTATGCAAATAACTTTTAGTCTGTTTCAAAAAATACATAGAGGATTGAATTACAGTAATACGTTAGCAATCGTATGTTAAATATTTTAGAATTTAATAGTAAGGAGACATTGGAAAGAGAAACGGTTTACGAATATCTGGGAACTATTTACTCGAGAGCACTAAGCTTAAGGATTAAGTGGGGAATGGGAAACAATACCAGCGTGGTCCAAACAGAACTAACAGGTATCTGAATTGCCACAAAAGAACTAACCAGAAAACGAATTTCCGGCACAAACATAACAATCTGCACTGATAGTAGACAAGCCCTATTAGCCTTGAACAGACAACGTGTTATATCGGGGCTAGTACTAGAGTGCCACCAAAGATTTAGCTAACGCCTCGGCAGATAACAATATTATCCTGAGGTGGGTTAAAGGGCACGACAGGAGTAAAGGTAATCCCAGTGATACCTACGGCCTAACGACTTCGACAATTGTGGAACTAGCCAAACATTACACCCATGCTCAATCCCTTAAGAGATGGGATGGAATCAAAGGATGCAGTCTTGCCAGGATCACCCTGGGCGACCCTCGGAAGCTGGCGCCGAAGAAATATTTGGCGATGACCAGGAAAAACCTACGTTTAACAGTAGGATTTCTGACTGGCCACTGTCAACTAAGGAAACACCTCCATACTATGGTGCTAGTGGACACACCCGTATGCAGGATGTGTGAACAGAAATATATGAAACTGTCAGGCATGTCTTATGCGAGTGTCTGGAGTTATCGTCAATAAGAGAGTTTGTGTACGGTGAGTCTTAGCCTACACCTGCCGATATAAAGGAGATGTATCCTAGTAACCTGTCTACCTTCCTGGGAAGGACAGGATGGACGATGACCTAGAAGGACAATAGGTCACATGTGGCCTAAGTCTACAGATACAGATACCGATATCTGGGAACTATATTGACAGTAGATGGGAAGCTAGAAGCAGAAATAATAAATAGGGAAAAAAGGGAACGAAAATGAAATAAGACAATAATAAAAATCGCTGGAATTTAAAGTACATGAGTATTAGGGACTTATCGCAGAATAATAATTATTTTAACGCTTAATAAGGTTTGAAAAATATTTTCCAAAGACACTGACCGTTCAACTAAGAAGCAACAACTACTTCCCGGGCCATATTCCCCGACGGATATTGAATTACACTTCAAAGTTTACTAAATACAGGAAAGAAAAAGGTAATAATATTTTGACTTATAAGGTTTTGGGATGCTAGCAGCGACGAATGATAATATTTTTTCGTTTAAAACATAAGTTGTTGGTTATCTAACACCTAATATCTAATAATTACTCGAATTTAAACTATTTTTAGTGAAAAAACCGTGGAAATCGTTAAGGTTTAAGATTTCAAGAATATTAATCTTGGAAATCCGCACCTGGTGGAAGGTAATTAGTGAGGTTAGTATAGCATAAAACTACCAGTTTCACCTGCTTAATAAACCCCTTTGATTTGTTTTCTGTTAAATTAAATTCAGGAGTCAGGCTCTTAAATTAAGTTCTAAAAAGGTCTGATGTGTGTGTGTTTTATGCATTTAGTTTCTTTGGCAAAGCGGTAGGTAAAGTCGAGAATAGTAAGACAGACGTTTAATTTTATACGAAGGCGCGAATAGAGAAATAAAAATCATTTCTGTGTGGATTTATTTCGCATTAAAGCTTTGGTGGTTAGGTTAGGTTTCTTGTGAATGGGTCTATAAGGCTCTCCACTGCGACTGGCAAGAGTCTATTGTGGCTCACACCTATTCAGATTTCACCAAACAAATTCAGCTTCTTAACAAGGCCGATTAGTTTATTTGGTGAATGATATTTCAGGTCCGAGGGCGAGAGAGAGACTACTCTACTACTACTGCCTCAACTACTGTCCAAACTTCCATGTTTCAAGATTTATTGATGAGAGAGACGATGTGTAAAACAGGCCCCACGTTGGGCGCCAATTTTGAAGCCTTTGAATGAACCAATCCTGGTAAATTATGCCAGAAGTCTAAAAGCTCTTCTTGCTGTCCAGGTATTTAGTGTTTGTTTGGCAAAACTTATTGCGATGCCAATTGTAGGTTCCGGTCCGATAGAAACACGTGCAGCTCCCTTCCTTGCAAGAGAGTCTGCCTTTTCGTTGTCTTCCATGTGTTTATTCAAAAATTAGTGAAATAAAGTTGATTCGGTCACTTATATTTGAACACCCGGTTCTTAAGGACAACATTTTTATACATCCTTCTGTAGACATTGAAGATTTTGGTTTTTAACATGGTTTAAAACATTTTTCAAGACATCTAGTTCTTAACTTGGCTCTACATTATCATCTCTCAGAAGCTGAAATTGTTTGATAAAATTTGGGCTTTCACCACAAACCTAACCTTACCTTTCTACGAAAAAATGTCTTGGTAGCTTGTATGTAATTTTCATATTAAAAGAACCAAGAAAATTTATCAATTTCGATCATTCAAGATTCACGTGACGAGCTTTATAATACAGAATTTTTCTTTTGTCGGGAAATTTGAGAGTACCAACCACAAATCAACATTACAAAACAAAGATTAATCAAGAGTCTAAAACAGAAATTTGTCTTTTTAATACACCGCCAAGATATTTTCTTTAACTCCAACTTAATTTGTTCTGTAAACATAAACTTGTTCATACAAAACAATTGCGCAAAATACATTTGGATGCGTCGGGTTTAATCCCTTAAAGTTACTTTTTACTTTAAATTTAACCGCTCGGGTGTTTTATGTTTTGTCTAGTAATATGTTTTGTAAATAGTGATGATTTAACGTGTTAATACTGCATGTATGTATACCACTGTTTGTTTGATAAATGCGGTTAATTACATTGAATCAAACTTAATTTATTTACACGCGAGATAAAATTTATATGATAAACTCATAAATTTTACGATTTATTTATTTGAAAATTTCCAATCTTTCATTTCAATTCGGTTGTTATTGCGCCGCGTAAAATGACATTAAAAGTGCGGTAGTGTGTTTCATGAAAAGATCCAATAAAATGTTTCAAAAAGCTTGACTTAGGGTGGTAATTAGATTAGGTACAAGGCCATTTGGAACGAAACAGTATACCTTATCGAACCCATCCTAGTGAAATCTTCTCAATGCTATTTTTCGTAAGATCTGATCAATAAATTCTAAAATCAATCTTATTTCTTCATCGGAGTTGGTAATTTGGTCCCGAAATTTCAAAAGATAATTTGGTCCCCATGGCTGACAGGTATAAATTCCCTACAAGTAATTTCGTCCCCGCAATCAGGTATATCCTTTCGGTTCAAAGAAGAAATAAAATCAAAACATGAAAATAGTTTAAAGGTTTTAATTTCAACTCTATGACATGAACATATAAATAATTTTTACACAAATGAGAATTTCAAAATTTTACACATTTAAATGATATACATGTTAAAAAATGAGTTCTATCTATTTCAGAGTTTTTGTATTTTTCTATAAGGTTTTCAATAAATTTTTGACGATTTCTAATTTTAGGGTCTCTTACATGATGTTTCAAATGACAACTTTGCAACTTGATATAAGTTTCGATTTGGAATTCATTTAATTTTTCAAAAAATGTTATTATATTTGGATGTTCTTTGTAATATGAATCGTTAAAAGTTCTGTGAAAAGCTTCGCAAGCGTTTGTTGTTCGCATGAGATCAGACGAATTTTTGGCCCAAATTGTCGGTGGAAAAAGAGATTCTTCATCAACATAATTCTCGATTAGATAATCAGCGTACTTCTCCAATCTCATGTCATTTGGTCTATTTTCGAATAGTTCGAACGCAAGGCAATCACCCACTTCATTAGGATCTAAATAAGTAAGACCAAAAGTCAAGTGCAACCACCGACCAATATCACTGCTCGCATCGTTATATTCCACAACTAGACCGATAGTTTTAATTTTCCGGAACCATGCCTGGGCGAGATGAAATCTGCATCCGATGATTTGGGTGGAAGGCCAAACTTTTCGAACAGCTTTATGTATGGCCATTTAAAAATCACACACTATTTCCTTAAAATCGAAGTTAATATTAATTTTGGAGCACTTATCTTGAACCAAAAGAAACAGTCTTTCGTATGTTTCCGATTTTTTATTGGGTAGAAGGCATACCATTAAAGGTATTTAACGTCCGTGTAAAAAACCGTGAATTGTAAACATTTGTGTGAAATATTTGGCACAATAATCAAATGTGCCGTCGACGTAGATTCGTTGCGTTTTCCCCAGAGCTTCAAGATTTGAAAGACACGTAAACACAATGATATTATTTAACACACAATTAATAAAAAGGAATTGTTCATCACGCGAAGTTTTTACGTCAATCGAATTCAAATCGTTAATATTTTTCGGAAGCGCTGGTATAAACTTACGTCGACTATTATACATATTCTTCCTAACGTACTCGACGTATCTGGTTGTTAGTGTCGCCGGTAAATTTTCTTTCAATGCCATACGTATAATTTTTGACGGTTTTTCAGAAATATCTCTTTTCTCTTGCAAACTGCAGAAACTGTTTGCCTATTTAACGTTGAAATGTCCGCAAGATGACAGTGTTCGGATGAAGTTTTATTCACGAATATTGAACTAGACAAATTCAATGAACTGGGAGAGAACAAGTCACCTTACTATGGATTCCAGGACACACTGTAATAGAAGGAAATGAAATAGCAAAGAGGGGGACTGAAAAACCTTTCTGGGGGCCTTCACCCTTTTGCGGAATCAACCCCAATGTAATATTGGAAGAAATAGGTAGAGCCGAGAAAAATATAAGATCTGACCATTAGAAAGATCTAGTAGGGCTTATACAATCAAATACTCTTCTGGGTGACTACAACCTGTTGAGATCAAATAAATGCATAAGTCAAAGTAAAACTGCGCTAAGAGTTTTAACAGGAATCCTAACGGGACATTGTCACCAGAATGGGCTCCTGAAACAGCTCAAAATAGTGGAGGAAGAAGAATGCAGATTTTGTGGCATGGAAGAAGAAACCTCCATCCACCTACTTTTCAACTGTACAGCACTTCAGAATCCTAGAGCACCAGCACCTGGGAGATTACTGGATAGAAGAGGAACATTTACCTAAGTTGAAGCCTGCAGACATCCTTAAATTCCTCCGGGAAATAGGACTAAAAGGAGCTACTAGTTTCTGAGACTCTCCTCATGAACTAAGTAGAATTAATGGGGCACAATAGATCTTTTCTCAGTGAATGTCACCCTAAAATACATACATCATATAAAAACCAGAAAAGGACCAAAAAGATCGTGGGAAAAGCATTAATCCCTAGCTGGGTGTCCTAATCTAATCTAATCTACAATTTTTTCCGGGCATTCCAAATTAAATAACTAAAATAAATAATATAAAAGAATGTTGAAATTAATGTTTGTTCTTTATTGGTAAACACCATCCATTCGGCCACCTATTCGAAGGTCGTCACCATTATGCTCTTATTTGGGTGTTTTCATGGGGCTTTTGCGACGTGTGTGGCTGGGTTAGGAAGTTAAATATTAGCCCACATCCCCTTTATCCCTACACATCTGGTTTATGGCAAATCACTGTTTGTTTTCTTAAAAGAATGACATGCACTTTTATTTGTTTATTTATAGAAAACTACCAGAAATACGAAACGTTGTTCTGGAAGCTACCAAATTACTCAAAATATGACATTACCACTACTTAAAGTGTTTTCTTTAAAAAAGAAGTAACTTTAGATTTAAGTAGGTTGATAAAAATACTGGTTTTTGGAAAAATAACCTCAAATTTGGCGAGAAAATTGTGAATTTATAGTATAGTTCAGAATAAATCTTGTGTTATACATAAATATACACTTAAGCACCATTCTGTTTTACCTGGTGGGAACCAAATATAAATATAAAAAAAATAGAATAGATTTTAACAATTAAGTGTATGAAGTTTATTAGTTTTTATGTGTTTTTAATGCTATAAAAACTAAATAGCTTTCATTTCTAATTTTCAAAGAAATCAATATACAGTGTGGAAACCACTTATGGAATAAAATTCTTTGTCATTATTTTAGAAAATTATAAAAAATGCCGAGACACGTCAACTTTTCTTTTGAATTTGACAGCTGAGAAATATTTAAATATGCTTAGAAATGAAGTTATTCCTGCATTGGCAAACTTATATCCCAACGCAATAGATCCTAGCTTACCGATCGAAAATGTTTGGTTCCAGCAAGACGGGGCAACACCCCATTATGCTTTAATGGTAAGAACATAATTAGATGAAATCTTCCCCAATAAATGGATTGGATGAAGAGGTACTATTGAGTGGCCAGCTAGATCGCCAGACCTTACGCCGTTAGATTTTTTTCTGTGGGGTTATCTCAAGAAC
>CAJUYI010004440.1:0-18540 GCA_910591695.1 Galerucella pusilla
TAATTATCTCATGATTCGTATTTTTTTCAACAAAATTTGGTTAGCATAGTTTTTATTCGATGAGAACTCTAAGTTCAATATTAATCTACATGATATATTTTTTTCTGAATTTTCAATACATCCATTACCTCAAAATTCTTTGCCAAAAATATTTAGATATTTTCTCAAATCGCTGCCGATAGATTCCCCTTAAAGATTCTTTTGTGAGTAATATTTTCAATTTTTGTCTCAAATATGGCTATTTATGGGAAAAAGACATCTATAAGTCTCGCACCTTATTACGCTCGGGGCAAAGCCTCTTGCTCGGTCAAAAATAATAGTCTTTACCTCCTTGGTCTATAATGTACTATTTCTATTTCTTTCTTGTTTCTTTAAATGATTTATTTTTTTGTTTTTGTGACTGTTTGTGTCATTGTTCGTTAAAGCTTTGTAGTAAAATTGATAGTGAAATAGTTTCCGCCTTTTTCACGGTGCAGCCATATTTTTCAGACACACAAAATTTTTAACAGGCATTTGTTTCGTTTATAAACCTTAACAGTTTCAAACAAAAACATTTTTTTTCATTAGTACATAAACTACTTATGATAATTATTATAATTTTATAGAACGTCTTAAAAGTACCTACATTTTTATTTTGCGCGTTTTTATTTTTTCCTGAAATTCAGTTCACAAAGGAGAAGTGAGCCATTTGGCGAAGGGCCGGTAGATGTTACCTTAGAGTGTGATGTAATGTTAGCTTCACTTTTAAATGTAAACAAATGTATCTTTTTATGGTATTAATCTGAAAATCAAATGCTAGTTTCAAGCAAAAAATAAATTTTTACGCTCTAACTATAATAACTTATGCAAATAGAAAATATTCAAAGCTACTTAGTATTATGACACGGAATAAATTACTGCTTTTTGAAGAGGAAAAAAATATTCTGCTATTTCTTGCGGAACCTTATTCAGGAAGTTATCAGCTGTAACTGACTATGGCGTCTCGTTGAAAGCCTTGAAAATAAATAAACAATAATTGACATAGTTTTTTGTGTCTTGAAGTACTAGTAGGTAGCCGTTATTATATTGATTTTAAGAATCACAATGTTATAGCAGCTGTCACCACCAAAAAATTTGTTGAAAGCACATAAACTTGTACTCGTAATATTCTTTCAGTAAAGATCTTTCTAGTTTTGATAAAACATGTAATTTGTTGATATTATGTTTTTGTATTACAGCAAATGCATTTTAATTGCGATATTATTTACCTACCGTTTCGATATTGTAAACATGTCTGACGATAAGTATCTATTTCGAATGATTTAAAAGAAATGTTTTTATCATTGAACAATAATTTAAAAGCGTGATACATGGATGTGTACATTTTTTATCAAAATGCTTTGGCTGTATGGACCAAGCAATAAAGCATCAAAATTATGAGGTTTTGACAAAAATCCTAATAGAAAACGGACTGTGCCATCTAGTAAAAGACAATACGTGGTATGAACCTTTTTTATTTTTGAATCGTAAAATTTACTCACGAAGTTTTTATGAATATTTAAAACGAAAAAAAAGGTATTTTTTTTCAGTTTTTTGTTGATATCTCGAAAGCTTATTGAGTAATCGTAATGGTGTCAGAAGATAAATTGTAGATAATAAAAATACAACTACAACCCATTCTTTAAAGAAGTGATTGGATAAATAGGAGCGAAGAAAATTCGGAAAAACTGGAAAATTCCTCATTCGTTTTGTTGCTCCATGTCTGTATTTCCCAAAACTGTCTTCAAACTTAGAATCGGACAAACTATAACGCATCCAAACCTCTCAAGAAAATTGCTCAAGCATATTGCAATGGTAAATGCGAAAAAGTAATTGTACATTAATTGTACCTGCTCTTCGGGCACATACCGATTGCTTAGCCTAGTACCTAATCAGGCTGAGATCTTAAGTTGTGAGCTGCATTTTTTGAGTCGCGTAGTTTATTTTCTACTGAATGTCATTTTACGCTGTCGTGTGGAATACGAAGGTCTCTAGTATTGAACCTATTCTAGCCTAAGCAACGCGCCTCAAGTAATCGGCCTGATTCTATAGGAGTGGCTACAACTTAACCACTCAGCTGAGTGGTAGAAAGCAAGCTCGATGATTGAGGTAACTACTTTATCGGATTTCGGATTCTATAGCACCAAAGTGTTCAACTTTTTAACCATTTTAACCTCCAAAATGTGGTTAGTCTTAACCACCAGGATTCTCTGGTGGTTGTGCTTTAATCACTCTTGCTTGTCATTGTCAAAGTGGTTATAGTGAGTGAAAAGCAGTGAAAAATATATGTTTACGTCCAGACTTTACTGCGGTTAAAGTGGAATGTCCAGATGGAAGAGGCAAATATACGGCGTTGGTACTCGAATCGGTGTACTTACCTTCAGATGCAGCCACCCTACCACCGACTAAAGAGATGGAGGTACTAGTGGATCACTGCCTCAACCAGAGAGTGGAGCTGGTATTGGGTTGCGACTCAAACTCACACCACTTGAGCTGAGGCAGCAAGGATATCAACGCCCGAGGTAAGTCTCCTTATGAATATATAATTAAGAAAGATCTAACAATCTTAAGCAGAGGCACGGAGCCGACATTTATTAACGTCCGTAGCCAAACATTAATAGATATTACGCTGGCGACAGCCAAAATATCAAACAAAATTCAGGACTGGCAAGTGTCGGATCATATTTCTATGTCAGACCACCGCTGGCTGAACTATACGGTAAGCCAGGATCTCGGGACCACTGTAAAATCCCGTGACCCGAAGAGGACGGATGTAGCTCTCTACAATCGACTCTTAAAAGGTGCTCTGCGGGAAACAAAAGGTGCTCTGCGGGAAACAGAGGTCCTGACTCCTAGCAATAATGAGGAACTGGAAAGGTACTATCCAAAACAAAATAGACATTGCCTATAAGGAATCCTGTCCGATGAGGATGGTTCAGACAGGTGGCACGACCAATACCTGGGGTGCCCTGAACTGGAACACCTCAGAAAGACAGCGAGAACGACCTTTAAAAAGGCTAGTGAACACACCTCTATGCAGGATGTGTGAACAGGAAGATGAAACTGTCAGGCATGTCTTATGCGAGTGTCCGGAGTTATCGTCAATAAGAGAGTGTGTGTTCGGTGAGTCTTCCTATAGAATCAGGCCAATTATATGGTTGTTTTCATTGATTTTGGCCATCGGCTATCACTTCCCATTTCGAGGAGCGAGCGGAAGACATATGGAGTCCATTATCGTGGTCGCGCATATTTTATGCTACTGTTATTGGACGTTTTTTGTTACTGTCAAATTGTATCGAAAGAAAGTTTGAGCACAGTGCGGATTTCCCAACCTTCCTAATGGGGATGATATTTATAATATTCGTTGAAGACCATTTTTCCGTTTTATTTATATTTACTGATTAAAATAATTTGCCTACTGTCATACCCTGTATATCTACCATTTTCAGTGAGACTAATTACATACACAAAATAGTAGGTAATGATTCTTAAAACTGTATACTTCTAATTATGTCTGCGATTTGAATCCATATAGGTACAGCTGAAGAACAAGACCGAACTCCACTTACACACTATTAAAAAATGATGTCATGACAGTGACCCCCAGCAAAGACTCAGTACCTACAAAGGTTGACAAGATATTTGTTAGTTTAAATCTATGGAACTAGTCTTAATACTATAAATGGTGGTTATAAAAATGTATAAACATGCTCTGTATTTTAGAATTATTCTACTAATTAAAAAATGTTTGTAATAGCATTGAAGCACTGCAATTAATAATTGATAAGGTGAAACTTCTTGTTAGTGTTAAGATAAGTATAGCGAATTCGATGTGAAAAAAAATTTTTAATAATCGCACTTCATACAGGTTCTTCTACCATATGTAGAATCTTATTTAGAAGCAACAGTAAGCACTTATACATAAAATTCTATAATATGTCCAAGGGAGAACATATTTCTCCCCATGAAGCATCCACCACTCTTGACTCGATTGGTATCAATACACTATTCGGAGAGGGGAGTGCGACATGGTCTCTTTGTTGTTTTATAGCTTTCTCCCTTCCAGTCACAGAATGGCAATACGGATCATAGTTATCCAAATCTGAATATAGTATACAGTACTGGTGAGGTACAGAAATCAGGAAACAACCTATATAACTGAATGTGACAAGAAACAGAGGACCTGCAAAATAATTTAGATCTAGGTAAGGTGTATGAAGCACTGAAGAAATACAACCTGAAAATTGATGTGAATAAAACAAAAATAATGGTGATCGGTATAAACGAAGGCCAAACTGTTGTTAGTTTAGGCGATAAAGAATTAGAGCAAACGGATAACTTCAAGTATCTAGGTGTCTTGATAAGCAAGACGGGAAGAACGAAGCAGAAATTAGGCACAGGATAGAAAGCGTAACCACATTGTACTATTCATTAAGTAACACAGTAACACTGCTGATAGTCTACGAAACCATATTCAAACCGATCCTAATCTGTGGTTGTGAAAGCTGGCTACTCACGGAGCAACAAATGAGCAGAATATAAGCCATATAAATGAAATTTTTAAGAGGCATGAAGTGCAACACAAAAAAACAAAGTGGAAAATAAGGTAATTAGAAAGCAATTGCAGGTCGAGCCGATCATAAACAGTATAGAACGACAACAACTGAAGTGGTTTGGACATATGGTAAGAATGGACAACTCGAGACAAGTCAAGTTGATATGGCAAACCAAACCAAAAAATAGAAGATCTAGAGGCAGGCCTAGAAGGAAATGGGATGATGTAATAGCTGGTATCCTGGTAACAAAATAACAAGAATCGAAAGGAAGGAAAAAACTTGCACAAAATAGAAGAAGCTGGGTAAAATTTTTATATAAAAACGACTAAAACACTCAAGTACAAACCTTGTATGAACAGAATATATATAATAAATAGTATCCCGACTACTCGACTGCTATTGGTGGAAAAATTTGTGGCAAACGTCTATTGAATCTTAGAGGGTGTTGAGATTTTCAGTAGCGGAGAGTCACACAGTTATTTTTCCTGCTTTGTAAAATGTAATTTGTTTAGCTTATCCTCAGTTGTCGGATGCATTTAGTGCCTCAAGTTAGTTGGCGACCACTGTATAGATAGATAGACAATATACTTTTCTTAATTTAATAAAACTCAAGTTTCCTGTCGTCCTGAATTCAATGAGAAACTATTTTGTTGGCAGATTATCATATTCCAGATGCCTTCATAGTATTTTCATTGAAACTTGCAACGAATACATTTGATTAAACCCACATTAAGCTAGGTCATGAAGTAATATCACGAAAGAACAGAAATACATTGAAAATATTCTGGGTAGTTAACAAGGTTTAACTAACCCAGGTTTATAATTTCAAGCGAATTTAAGTTTTGTGGGTTAATAGCATTAAACCGGCTAAACAAACCGTGCAATCTTATGTTTGAACCAGGCTTAAGCTTAAGTTTAGATCAATAGGTCATTCATGGTTGTATTAAAAGCGAACGCATTTAACTAGCTAAGGTATCATGTTATATTTGATTTGATTATCTAAAAATACTCAATTGTTCTACTTGGTTGAAGTTTTTTTTTTCTAGAAATACTCAAACTCGGACCACCATGTATAATTTTGTACACTTTATTTTGTGCTGAATGAAACTTATTATTACTTTTCAATTGAGTAAAGTACCTCAGTCCTGTTGATACAGATAGAAACTGTATTTTACATTAATAGCTACAGTCATCTAAGCAAATAAAGTACCGTTTTCTGTTCTACCAAGCAGTTTATTTATATTTCACTTGGGCCGCCGACCTAACAGACAAGACATAGGTAATTCTTGGCACGTCTTGTAAGAATTATATGTCAATACTATACCAAAAAGCAGACTCCAAGGTGAATTACATAAGAAAAAAGAATTGACTTAGATTGAATAGTAAAATTTGCATTTTGTGAAATCTAACCGCAAATTTTTACATAGGTAGTCCCTGGAAATTGATGTTTGTTTAACTTCCTGATTGAAAATTTAGATATGATCATATTTTAAGTGAGAATGGCTATTTATATTATTCGAATACGTTCATTACACGTGTTTGAAATATACAGATGAGGACGATAAAATGCAGATATAGCTCGTATGTGATATATAAGTAATCTACGCTTCATATTATTGGAACTTTAGTTCTTTACGTCAGGTTATGTTTGAGCGACCAGGGGTCGCGACGCAAAAGATCTGACCGTTACGTTACGTTACGTTATGTTACGTTGCCTCGTTATGTGCCTCGCTTGCGTGCGTATGCTCTCTCCCGAGTCTCTCTCTCGTTTACGAGACGATGTGCTCCGGCCGGGAATCGAACCCGGGCCGCTCGCGTGGAAGGCGAGCATTCTACCACTGAACTACCGATGCTATATTAAAATTCTATGCAAAGCTGGTATTCGCAGTGCTGGTGATCCACTTGAATTTGTTCGGATAAATTGATCGATTGATCTTTTTTGTTTATTTATAGCATCGGTTGTCAGGACGGTAGGTTGTGTTTACTGGTTTCTAAGTTTAAAACGCCGAAAAGTAATAAATAGCATAAAAACAATTTCACCAAATTGCAAAATATATTTTAAGCTGATCGAGAAGTATAAATGTCACTTTTGTCACATTTCGTTCATTTCGAAGAAATTTAAATTATTTTATTCGGAATTTATTTCAATAGGATCGCGCAAAAAATGGTATAAGCATCTCCTACATTAAGGGTAATTACAACGTTTGCATGTAGATTCCTTTCGTAAAATTGGACAAAGTGATATGAGGATTAAGGGGTCTAGCACATTTACTTTTCGAAATACAGGGTGTTGAAATTTAGAAAACTTGAATGTTTTAATTCGATAACTTCAAAATGGATGGATAAATTGATTTGACATTTGGCACGTTGTTTTTAAAGGTAAAAGGGCATATTTTGATAGAAATAGTAGTTTGTGCAGTGGTGTGGATATGATGGCCATATCGCACGAGGACGAAGTTTGAGCACGACGCCGTAGGCGGAGTGCTCAATCGTTTGAGTGCGTTTACTACTCGACCACCGAGGAATATTCAAATTATTTATCTATAACGTCAGATGTATTACATAATTTTTGCTTAAAAGGAACTAAAGTTCATACCGTGTGTCCCGCGACACGTTCAACCATTTTATATAAAAGGACTTTTAATTCATTAAACGTAACTACCTACATACATAATATTAACACAGTTTTGACAAAATATTTTTAAAAATTTCTAAACTGGAAAATCAGAAATTAGTGGAAAAGATCCCATGCGAAAAAACTGGAGGCAAATAAATTTTGAGGTTAAAGTCATTCCTCCAATAGCGTAGAATTTGGAGACACTTGCCCCTGGCCGTCAAGTAGGGCAATAATATGTCAAATAGTTATGAAGTAATGAGCACAAATAATTTCACAATTTTTGAATATATCACTGTAATTCAGACAGAAGACACCTTTTATGTAGGAGATTTGGGTAGAGACTTCATATTTTAAGCTGATGATTCTTCAGTTGAAATATTTCTAATTAGTAATGAAACACCCTGTATAGAATGAAATTAGCATTATATAACTTTCCTCACTCATCTATTCCCATTCTTAATTAAATATCTACATTGCCCTTTTTCGTTAGCCAGATCAAAAAAGATTCCCTGAAAATTCTTCATTTTGTTGTTATCGCGTTTTAATAGTTATTTAACCAACAAGTGCCATTAACAAGGCCATTAACAATCGAGATAATTCAACACACGAGCAGAGCGAGTGCCTTAATGTTCGAGATTGTTAATTCCCCTTTTAATAGTCGTGTTAGTTACAAAGCTTTTCCGTCGACTGTATCAGTTGTATTCGTTTTTCTCAATATTTAAAAACTGAAAATGTTAATTTGTTTCATAGGTAAGTACTGTAAAAAAAAATAATGACATTGAAATGTCACAAAGAAGGTCACCAGTTCAAATGTCACTGTTTTCGTTCTTCTTACATCATATTTTGGATGTTTCATTGCTTCAACACTAATAATATTATTATAATTTTTTAGAATAATAAAATAAAAACGATGTAAATCAAAAACTTTAAGTATTCTATACTAGGATTCATTTTTTGGAGACGTGTTTGTATGTTTGGTTGCCTACACCACCGATAACTGTCAATATGAATATAATGTATAAGATGTGCGTTGAGTTGCCTGCAGAAAATCGTTGATTAATGTAAATCAGGCATTAATGGGGGTCATTATTGTATGATTTTGTCTAATTTTAGGAGCGTTAATAGCTATGTTAATACACGGTCGACGGAAAAAGCGGTTTTATACTGTTAACCTACAATTTATCGATAAGGAAGGTGAAAACAATGTCTCTTATAGCATCGAATAGCAAGTTTGATTCTTTTGCAATAGCCATATTCTACTCATAGATATCGCAGAATAATAATTATTCCAACGCTTCATAAGTTTTGAAACATATTTTTCAAAGACAGTGATAGTTCAACTAACAAGCAGCAACTACTTCCCGGGCTATAGGCCCCGACGGATATTGAATTACACTTCAAAGTCAAACGGGGCTGGTATATCTTCAAAATATTCAGCACCAACCATTCTGGTTTACAATTAGAAGGGACAACATAACTTGTAGGCCGGTTTCGGAGGATTTGCGCCTCATCATTACAAGGTATATGTTCTCCGTCCGCGAGCTAAAAGCCTAATCACGGACTAAGGATACACCAAAATCACAACCAATAGATGTCAGTGATGGAAGTGGAAAGTTGTGAGAGCAGCGACATCTTCACGTCCAGCCGCAAACCAAAATTCGAAAAATCTGACAACAAACCTCGTGGGTTCGGAACAATAAAGTATTAGTGAAAATTATCAGTGATTTGCTTAGGCCTGACTTGCTCAGCAAAGTTTTCCGAAAGAAAATTTCATATTACAAAATAACCTTTCTTAGTTCGTTGTCTTTGTTACCGTAGTATAATAATAATAATAATATAAAAATACATTTATTATCCACATTAGGTATATAACAGGAACACAATATAGTATAGGATAAACATTACAAAATAGCGACAATTTTTCGAATGTTTCCAACTGATGTGGATAAATAGCTAGATTGGTTCAGGTTCAGACGAGTAGTCATTTCCTGCTCTTCCACCAATGCCAGTAAAAATATAAAATACTCGATAAAATATAAAACTAACACTGATTGAACAATACATATCAACAAGAAAATGACAAATTTTAAACGAGGATAATAGTAACGTAGTATATAAGCTTTGTTGCAAGGACTGTAACTCTACATCTGTATCTGTATCTGTAGAGTAGGGAGGGTGAGTGTGTAGGCTCACAGCACTTAGGCCACATGTGACCCATTGTACATCCTCCCGAGGAGTTGTCCTCCTAGGTCATTGTCCATCCTGTCCTTTTCAGGAAGGTGGACAGGTCACTGGGAGACATCTTCTTTATATCGGCAGGTGTAGGCGAAGACTCACCGAACACACACTCTCTTATTGACGATAACTCCGGACACTCGCATAAGACATGCCTGACAGTTTCATCTTCCTGTTCACAAATCCTGCATAGAGGTGTGTCCACTAGCCCCATAGTATGGAGGTGTTTCCTTAGTTGACAGTGACCAGTCAGAAATCCTACTGTTAAACGTAGGTTTTTCCTGGTCATCGCCAAATATTTCTTCGGCGCCAGCTTGCCAGGGTCGCCCAGGGTGTTCCTGGCAAGACTGCATCCTTTGATTCCATCCCATCTCTTAAGGGATTGAGCATGGGTGTAACGTTTGGCTAGTTCCGCAATTGTCGAAGTCGTTAGGCCGTAGGTCTCACTGGGTCCTAGAATTTTTAGTCCAGCGTCTTCCCTGGCTAAAGAATCAGCAATGCGATTTCCTTTACTCCTGTCGTGCCCTTTAACCCACCTCAGGATAATATTGTTATCTGCCGAGGCGTCAGCTAAATCTTGGTGGCACTCTAGTACTAGCCTCGATGTAACACGTTGTCTGTTCAAGGCTAATAGGGCTTGTCTACTATCTGTGCAGATTATTATGTTTTTGCCAGAAATTACTCTTCTGTTTAGTTCTTTTGTGGCAATTGAGATACCAGCCAGTTTTGTTTGAACCACGCTGGTATTGTTCCCCATTCCCCACTTAATCTTTAGACTTAGTGCTCTCGAGTAAACTCCACATCCTGAGCCTTCTTTCATTTTTGAACCATCTGTATACAGGGTGTCTCAAAATTGACGCCCGTCCTTTCAGAATGTGAATCGGGGGGCTAAAACGAATTAAAACGTAGGAATAAAAAAATTGCGTTATGTCCATGGTTACAGAGTTATTGACAAATAACAAAGATCTAACATTCAATGTTTAAACTTTAAAACGAATATTTGTTACAAAACAAAAAATTAATTTATAAAAGGTGTTCAAACAAATCGCCTCCTACTTCAATGCAAATATTTGCACGATTTATCATTGAATCACGAACCCTCTGGAGCATGTCTTCGTCTATAAATGTCACAGCAGCGTGAATACGAGCTACTACATCTTCCGCACTCTCAACAGGTTCAAAGTAAATTTTTTCTTTCACGAATCCCCAGAAGAAAAAATCTAATGGATTTAGTTCTGGAGATCTAGGAGGCCATAGTACGGGTCCACCTCTTCCAATCCAACAGTCGGGAGATGTTTGATTTAGTAATGTTCTCACTTGTCTACCATAATGTACAGAAGCACCATCATGTTGCAACCAACAATTCAATCTAGTTGCTAATGGAACTTGATCGAGAGATGGCAGTGGTAAATTGTCGTTTAAAAAATGAAAATACGATGCTCAATTGAGTCGGTTAGGTAACATATTTGGGCCGATTACATTATTATTTAATAATCCATCCCAAATGTTTACTGACCATCGTCTTTGGTGACATCTTTTACGTATTAAATAAGGGTTTTCATCTCGCCACTCGTGCAAATTATGAGTATTTATGAGTATTTATAATCCCCGTCTGGGTAAATGTTCACTCATCAGTAAACATGATATTTTCTATAAAATGTGGATCATTGTTTATGTTATCCAATAACCATCTACAAAAATTAATCCGAAGCTCCCTATCTCCTTCATGTAAAACTTGAACTTTTTCAGGCCTGAATGGATATACGCCATTCCTTCTTAATAATCTATGAATGGTATCTTTTTGGAAATGCGTTTGTCTCGATGTAACTCGAAGACTTGTATTTGGTTAAGCTTCAACAAAATCAAGAATTTGCTTTTCTTGGACGACGTTGAGCGTAGAATGGCGTCCTCCCTTATTTAATCTGGGATGTGAATAACCTGTTTCCAGTAATCTTTGTTCAACCCGTCGTATATTTTGCATCAGGGTGCCGTCGATTTGGGAATTTTACGGTATATGCTCTAGATGCAGCACTGGCATTATCATTATGCGCACCTAATACTTTTAACATATATCAACATATTCTCGATTGGAATAATAACGTTCCATTTTTAAAACAAATAACCGTATGAAATTATACTTATACTTATTATGACAAAAGTTGACAGAACTAATAATTAACATTTAACATTACCATAGCAACCTATGCTACTCATTTGTTTTTAGCTGACTTTGTTTTTAATAAAGTGTAAACATTGAATGTTAGATCTTTGTTTTTTGTCAATAACTCCTTAACCATGGACATAACGCAATTTTTTTATTCTTACGTTTTAATTCGTTTTAGCCCTCCGATTCATATTCTGAAAGGACGGGCGTCAATTTTGAGACACCCTGTATATGCGTATTGCATTTGCAGCATCTGGCTCTGTGTTCTGTTTTATTTGAATTTCGTAGGGTTTGTTAAACAAAAACCTGGGTTCAATTGCATCATTGGCTGCCTGCAGCAGAGGTAGCACAGTGAGCGCTTCCTGCCATAGGCTTAACCTCAATTGGCCCACTCCTACTTCGAGGTTTACACCAGCCGTGCGCAATCGTACCATGGCTATTAACGGAGCCTCCTTGACGTGCAGGTCCAGAGGGGTCAGACCAGTAATTAGTTCCATTGCTGCGGTTGGTGTAGTTCTCATGGCTCCTGTGATGTTTAAGCAAGCCATTCGCTGTATTTGATATAATTTTTGGATGGCCGTTGCTTGTAGAACCTTTGGTCCCCATGCAATTAGCTGTAATGATATTGTGACCATTAAGCACATACTGACGGACTGCAAACAATTTTCTGCTACATATCAACAATTTGATCTAAGGCTGACCCACCGAAATCAAGAAAGTCTTACAGTTCTTGAAAGCTACCAATCTATACCGTGAAATCTAATTTAAAATTTGTAATAATCACATGTAAATATTTATATCTATTTTTTCTGTTCCAATTACCAGCGCTGTCGAGGTGCGTTAAGCTAAAATAAAAAAAAATTTTTGCCGAAAATCACCCGCCACTGCATATTTCTAACGAGCGATGTGTCGTCCGTTATTTCATTCCACTCTATATGTAATATGCATTTGACAGAAGAGTTTTTGGACACGCAGTATAACAAACTTGAAGATAGTGATAATAATGTTAATTTTTCTTTCAAAAACTAACGTAACCCTTTGTTATTTATAACCACTATTCGAAGAGAATGTTTTTAAAAAAACTAATTGCTCTTCCCTGGAATGTGACTTAACGCTACATTCACTATTCCGACATAACCCATTCTAATGCTTATTGACATTTCATATCTACAGGTGTTTATAAATTCTCTAATGGTTCCGTTTGTTGCTAATGACGTACAATAATAAAAAACTTAAACACATTGTGATTAATTAGCGGATCATCAATAGTTAGTTCAACCAATTGACATATAATTTTTATACAATTATCTGATAATTGAAATATGGAAAGATTATTGCGATATAAAAATGTTTTATTATTTGATATTCACAATTTCGAAATAATTTTCCGATCACTATTGTTAAAAAATGGTGTAACAGTTATTGATACTAACTACATTTCTCTATCTCATCATAACCAATTAGTGGATCCACTTGATGCTTTATCAATAAATTGAAAAATTAGCTATCCATTATCAAACTTTTTCCAATGTTTATGATAAATTGATGGCCGGGCTTTCTAAAACCTAGTAAATTCTAACGAGAACAACAAAGCAATCTTACTGTGGATCTTACACTGAACCACCGATGCTATATTGATATTCTATGCAAAGCTGGTATTCGCAGTGCTAGTGATCTACTTGAATTTGTTCGGATAAATTTTTACTATTATTTCCATAATTTGTTTTGCGCGATTAAGGGGTCTAGCACATTTACTTTTCGAAATACAGGGTGTTGAAATTTTGAAAGCTTGAATGTTTTAATTCGATAACTTTAAAATGGATGGATAAATTGATTTGTCATTTGGCAGGTTGTTTTTAAATGTAAAAGGGCATATTTTGAAAGAAATTGTAGTTTGTGCAACTAGTGTGGATATGATGGCCATGTCGCACGAGGACGAAGTTTGAGCACGACGCCGTAGGCGGAGTGCTCAATCGTTCAAGTGCGATACAGACAATCCACACGAGTCGAGAAGCATATTTTTTCTACGATCCACTTGAGAAAAAATCTAGAAAATAAAAATTTCTATAAACTGTAATATACCTAACTTCAAATTAAAAATTTTACAATTCAATTTTATGTTTCCACTAATTTTGTGGTAAACGTACAGTTCTTGAAATTTGTATAGGGCTACGGTTTCATTTTTGGAACTTTAGTTCTTTACACCAGGTTATGTTTGAGCGACCAGGGATCGCGACGCAAAAGATCTGACCGTTACGCGTTACGTTACGAAACGTTATGTTACATTTCTTCGTTATGTGCCTTGCTTTTGCGTGCTTGTGCCTCCTTAGTCTCTCTCTCGTTTACGAAGCAGCGATTCATAATAATAAATATGCTCCTGCCCGGATTCGAACCCGGGCCGCCCGCGTGCAATGCGAGTATTCTAACCACTGAACCACCGATGCTATATTGAAATTCTATGCAAAGCTGCTATTCGCAGTGCTAGTGATCTACTTGAATTTGTTCGGATAAATTTTTACTATTATTTCCATAATTTTTTTTGCGCGATTAAGGGGTCTAGCTACTTTTCGAAATACAGGGTGTTGAAATTTTGAAAACTTGAATGTTTTAATTCGATAACTTTAAAATGGATGGATAAATTGATTTGACATTTGGCAGGTAGTTTTTAAATGTGAAAGGGCATATTTTGAAAGAAATTGTAGTTTGTGCAACTAGTGTGGATATGATGGCCATATCGCACGAGGACGAAGATGGAGCAGAACGCCGTAGGCGAAGTGCTCAATCGTTCAAGTGCGATATGGACAATCCACACGAGTCGAGCAGCATATTTTTTCTACGACCCACTTAGGAAAAAATATAAACTGTAATATAACTTCAAATTAAAAATTTTACAATTCAATTTTATGTTTCCACTAAGTTTGTGGTAAACGTACAGTTCTTGAATGTCTAATTTGTATAATGCTACGGTTTCCCTTTTTAAATATACGATGCTGTTATAAGTAGATGTTGCCAGTCGGACTCCCTCATGAAGGGTACCGTCCCATTATCTATAATAATGAATATTCTGCTAAATATTTCAAACGTCTACCTGTTGTCGTTATTAATATCAAGCAGAATGATTATTTAAAAATAAAATTAACAATAAAAAAAATTCCTCGCGGGGAATCGAACCCGGGTCTACCGCGTGAGAGTCTGGTGTGCTTACTACTCAACCACCAAAGAATATGCAAATTGTTTATCTATAACGTCAGATGTATTACATAACTTTTGCTTAAAAGGAACTAAAGTTCCTACCGTGTGTCCCGCGACATGTTCTACCTTTTTTTAATGAACAGAATAAACAGCGTTTTACAGGTAACTAAGGGCGTAAACAAAAATTCCAACAATTTATTAATATCGTAGAGTTACCTCTATAAAATATTTGGAAAAAATTGTCTGTCATCCATTGAATATTATTCTAATAAAATATCTGAATTTAATAAATAATAATACTAACCTTCAATGTATTGTCGTTCCCTAAGATCACGCCTGTTTTTAATCACTTCTTCCTGAGATTCAATATAAAAGAAAATGGATGCTCCTAATAATACATAAAGGATAAACAAACATAAAAGGACAAACCATTGCTTTTTTGACATCTTTCTTTCTGAAAATATTAAAATGTGTAAGAAAAATGAAACAAAGTTACTAGTATTTCAACCGGGAAGGTGTCACTATAAGAAATAGGTAATTTTTAAAATTATGGTACGTGATCGCATATTGTTAACGATGCTTCGTACTTTGGGCTATGGGGTGTTTTTGGCTCCTCCAAACTGAACTGAAAGGATTAAAATGACACTTTTAGTCCATCAAATCGAAAAACATCTCACCAATAGGTCAGCGTTTCGCAAAGTAGGGTCGCCAGCTCATCGAAAAGAAGAAAAATAATAATCACTTATATTTAATTCATAGAAAGATAAGCAAAATGATACTTATTCTTACAGTACAAAAAATTCAGTAAGTACAGTACACGCTTTAACTATTTAATTATTATAAGTATGATTGTATCAGTAGGTAACTAATGATGAACTTATCAGTACTAAATTAGGAGTGGTTTTAAAAATTATCAGTGATTTGCTCAGGCCTGACTTGCTCAGCAAAGTTTTCCGAAAGAAAATTTTATATTACAAAATAACCTTTCTTAGTTCGTTGTCTTTGTTACCGTAATATAATAATAATAATAATATAAAAATACATTCATTATCCACATTAGGTATATAACAGGAACACAATATAGTATAGGATGAACATTACAAAATAGCGACAATTTTTCGAATGTTTCCAACTGATGTGGATAAATAGCTAGATTGGTTCAGGTTCAGACGAGTAGTCCTTTCCTGCTCTTCCACCAATGCCAGTAAAAATATAAAATACTCAATAAAATATAAAACTAACACTGATTGAACAATACATATCAACAAGAAAATGACAAATTTTAAACGAGGATAGTAGTAACGTAGTATATAAGCTTTGTTGCAAGGACTGTAACTCTACATATATTGGCCAAACCTCTCAGAAATTGTCCTGTCGTGTATCTCTCCATAAGAGTGATATAAGACTTCATCCTGAAAGATGTTCTCTTGCTAATCATGTTTCCTCTTTAGACCACATAATTGATTTTGAAGGGATTAAGATCCTATCACGTGAAAATAATTACAATAAAAGATTATTCTTAGAAATGTCTTATATATTTCAAGAGGATGACCGGATTAATAAGAAAACAGACATTCAAAATTTAAGTAATCTTCATTCTCTCCTTTTAACCTTAGATAAACATAATTTTCATAAGCATTCAAATAATAATTATAATATTTCTTATAGCATTTAGTTAAACTTTGGTACCTCCCCCGTATTCTAACAATATATTTTCAATTATTATTGATAAAGTCATTACTTCTTCTTCTTTTTATTGTATCTCATATAAAAGAAGATCTATTCTTAACCTAATTTCGATAATTAGTCGAATTCCACGTGTTTGTGTGGATTCTCACTATGTTTTAAAATGAATTTTTATATTTTAACTTTTCAATTATTTTACAACGTGACTGTTATGTGACTGTAACTAGGGC
This sequence comes from Galerucella pusilla, assembly GCA_910591695.1. NCBI lineage: Eukaryota > Metazoa > Arthropoda > Insecta > Coleoptera > Chrysomelidae > Galerucella > Galerucella pusilla. The sequence goes on from CAJUYI010004440.1 coordinate 16,699, forward strand.
TCTTTAAGCCATATTCATTTCTGCAAATCAAAGAGATAGTTTTTGTATTTTTGTTTAAATGTCAAAGCCGAACAACGAAGATATGATGGATTTAGAGCATGTATTTTGTTGATGTGGACTGCTATGCCATATGAAAACGAACGTTTGAAAATAGACTTGGAAAAACGTGGAATACGAAGAATTGTTTTCTTCCTCACATTTAAATTATGGATATCTGTTCTGAAAGTGAGTTTGGTATGTAAATAAGCCGGCGTATTCGTGGTATATATTTTATGATAAAAAACTGCTAAATGTAAGTTTCTACGATTAAACATGTTTAACCAGTATAGTAACTCCGGCTTTGCTAAGATAGGATGTTAAAAATTGCAATAGTACACGAAATGTTCTTGTTTCAACGTATTCATAATAGACGTCATTTTTTCATTATTATAAAAAAGCGAGATAGGGGCGCGCCATAAAAACTGTTTTCGAAAATTGGGAACCGAATACCGAGAGGTTTTATATAAAACCAATTGTTTTAAAAGAAGTATTAAGTAGTTTCAACTAGTTTTAAAATTGCTTTGTTTTGGTTCACTAAAGTCTTAAATTTTCCTGAAAATATACCTAAGGCTGTTTTATAGTATGCAATTTTAGTTGCAGCCATCAAGCCATCAAGCATCAACCCTCGACTGAGGCTCTAGAGTTGCTGGGTGGTAAGATAGATTAAATAGCGCGGCAGCTGCGCGAAGTGGATACACGGCTCCAAATTTTTTCAAACCGAAGAATCGACCGTAACTATTTTAAGTGATATAATAAACAATAAGAAGTGAAAAAGTAAATGGAACATTAAAATTATCTTATTCATTGATGTAATCCCACAAATGTTATTAAGCGTTATGTCAATGGTTATAGAACTAAATTGAATTATGTGGTTTCCATTCAGCAAGTAGGTACAATAAATTGTTGTATATATTCCATTCACTTTCGTTTTTAACGTCGAATAATTTGTTTGATAACCACATTTTGACGGTTTTAGTGGAATTTTATCATTAAATTCATTTTTGTTATTATATCACTTCACCGAAATTACTGATATTACTGATAGTAAACTTAAACTGATCTTCCAGCTACTTGAGCACTAAATAAAAAAAATTGAGTGATTGACAATTGTTTTACCAGTTTATTAAGATATATCGATCAACCTGAACATTTAGGAGAGGTAGAAACAATTACAAACGAGATCAGTAGTCTAAGAAAAGGTTATCTCTAGGCTGGATCATGAGATTCACTACAGACGACAATCAAGATTAAACTGTCTGTGGCGTGGGTCTAGCAAAGCTCCATAGCTACAGGACGAAACATTTGAAACGTCATTTTACAATGTTCTAATATTAATTCTTCAGGTTTTTTCCCAAAATAATAATTTTCATTTTCTTTTCTTTCTGAACCAGTTTCACTTGTTGTCTAAACATTAAGTATGGTATTCGCGGCAAATTAATTTGGGACTGTCTATTCGTCCGGGTGCTCGGATGAATAGTAAATTGCGCTAAATATACACCCAGCGATTGCGCATGCGTCCATGCAGCCTTTAACCTTCTATTCGATGTGACTGATTGTGACGAGATTGGGTCAGTAGGTAGCATACTGAGCTCACAACCCAGAGGTCCTAGGTTCGAAGCCGGGTTTGGTCCTGGGTTTTCTTGTTTTTTTTTTAGTTTTATATTTCTTATTTTCTGATATTTTTATACATAGTTACACTTTGATCTGTGTCAGTTGGCCGGAAAGCGATAAATCTCAATAATTTTCTCTTCCCCTTTTTCAAAAAAATATTTACATGAACAATTAGTTTCATTCGCCCGGACG
>CAJUYI010004441.1:3992-18539 GCA_910591695.1 Galerucella pusilla
GAAATCATGGGAAATCTTGCGCAATCCCGTGAAATCATGCGCAATCATGCACAATAATTTGCAAAATAGTGAAATTTTCCGGTACTAAAGTCGCGCGAAACACGGAAAATCATGCGAAATCACGCGAAATCATGCGCAATCACGCGACATCTTGCGAAATTACACTATTTGCGAAATACTGTCACATTTTTTGCATAGTGATTCACCCCTCGGCTGGGGTGAATAACCCTGTAACTAACCCTTGACTTGACATCATGGAAGGATTTTTTCTAGTAAAACTTAAGTATATCACTTACTGTTAGGGAGATCGAGTCAAGAGTGGGGTTAGAGATACGAAATGTCAAAATGTATGTACTCGGTGAATAGGGAATAATGAAAAAAAGGGGCTGATGACCAAGTTCTTTGAACTCCCCGCTAAAAACGTTTTGGTGTAAACAAGGGCAACAGCTTTTTTGTATAGCGGTTCGAGCAGTAGGATAAAATAGCGCATTTATGTTTTCTTCATTATTATGAAATATAAACACCAGCCGCTCAGATCTAATAATCATCACTCCTAACCATCAAGCCCTTACACGACTTCAAATGAATGTTCAACATAGCCTTGGCTACGAAAGCCTTGGTACAAAATTGACAAGCGTACGGCCTTTCTCCCGTATGTCCGCGCATATGAATCACCAAACTGGATCGTTGCGAAAAAGCTTTGGTGCAATAATCGCATATATACGGCCGTTCGCCGGTATGTATGCGAGTATGCTCGACCAGTATAGGTTTTTTCGTAAAAGATTTATCACAGTACAAACAGCTGTACGGTTTGTAACCGGTATGTATGCGAATGTGGAATTTTAGTTTTTCTTTGCTGGAAAGCATTTTCCCGCAAATATCGCAAATGGAAAAGTTACCGGTGTGCGAGTTCATGTGTAGTTTGAGACTGTTCTTGTGTTGATACTGTTTCTTGCAGATGACGCATTCGTGCAGTCTCGGGAAATTCATGTCGTTTTTGTGTAAGTTGATCTTGTGGGCGTGTAGGTACCTGGAATAGAGGAAGCATTTTCCGCAAAACTCGCAATCGAACGGTTTCAGCCCCGTGTGGTAGTTGTCGTGTTCTTGGAACCAAGGTAGGATTTGAAAGCCCTTTTTGCAAGCATCGCACCAGTACTTGAGAGTATCTTCGTGATTGTTTATATGATCTGTTATTTGGTTGATCTCGGGAGTGCGAAACTCGCACATTAGACAGTTGAAAATTTCTGCTTCGGAATGGATTCTAAGGTGGATGATGTGATCGAGAATTTTTTTCTGGGAAGCGTTGCAGATTTCGCAATAAAAATAGTTGTTGTGTGTTTCTATGTGGTCTTTGACGGCACTATGCGTTCGGAATTCTTTACCGCAAATTTCACACGGATGTACTTCATTGGAAAACCTGCTTTGACGAAGCCTCTTCCCTGGATGGTGGTCTTTGTAATGTTGTTTGAGTTCTTGGGGAAATCTTTCGGTGGTATCTTGTTTTTCTTTGTAGCATAAAGGGCATCTGAATTTCTTTTCTTGTTCCATCGGCATTAGAGCATTGAATTCTTCTTCGGAGAGCGGTACTATCACAGGTAGTTCGACAGAGTCAGATGGTTCTTCTTTGATTTCTTTTTTTATTTCATTTTCTATATCAACTCCTTCTTCTTTTTTAATAATATCGACATCTTGCCCGTTATCTGCAGTATCGGATTTTTTACTTTTAGTAGATTTCTTTTTCACGGGATCCGAATTTAGAGATTTGTTTTCTCTTTTTTTTCTTTTAGGTTTGTCGTCCGCCCAAGATGGATCTTTTACTTCTTCAATGACATCCTTTTTACGAGTCTTTTTCGGTCTGCCCCTTTTCGATTTAATTATCTCCCCTGAAATTACTCCTTTTTCAGTACCTTCGATTTTTATTTTTATCTTTTTTACTTTCTGTGTTTTGGGCGGTACTTGTGGGGGCGGCGTTTCATTTATTGTAACAATTGGTGTGAAAAACGCCATTGGAAATCTGGAAATAATAGATTAGTATGAACAATATATCCAATTGTTTCGCCAAAAGCAATTTTTTTCTGAATTTACGGTACTTTCCGACAGAATTTTCGAAAAAAAATGTGTTTATTTGAGATGAAAACACCTGTCCTATTTTATAAAACCCCTAAAAATAAATTGTATACTGCACTGGACTGGGAAAAATATGACAATAATGACCAACCATTTGGTGGTATGGAGGCCAAAAGATCCTTATACTCTCAGATAGACAGCACTGCAACATTTAGCATAACCACCATATAAGCCTGATTTGACCCCCTCTTTTTGTTCTACTATCAATTTGCACTGTTCAAAATTGACCGTAAATTCAAAGAAATATTGCTCAAGATGTATGTAATGCCATGTTTCGAAATTTTATTAAATATAAAACATGTCCCTTTTTTAAAATAGCTGGTTAAAATGTAAGCGTTCCGTAAAAAAGTGTGTAGTTTAAAAAAGATAAAGCTATACCATTCTATTTCCTAGTACTCTAATACATAAGTACCCAGTTGAAAATAAGAGGGAGTTTTAAAAAGAATTAGATAGTTAAAAAGGATGGCAAATAGGAGAATATTCAAAAATTTGAATTTGAATTTTTTGGTACAAACCAAAATGTATTTAAAATCATAAGGAGTTGATCTTAAATTCTGTTAAGATGAGCTTACTTCCATTTCAACAATATTATGTTGGGACATCCTTTATAACAAATTAACGATAAGGAACTGTAAATGTGGAGTGGAAATATTGAAAATAAGAAGAGAGATTTGGAAAATATGTGAGAAAGGCTTTATACTATAATAAATAACTGGTCTTCACAATTAATATAGAAGATCCATGGAACTCCCAAGCATTTTTCAATTTTTATTTATCAAATTATTCTGTCAAATTTCATTTTGAAGCATGAAAATAAGATATTTCCCCCACTTTTCACCATGGTGTGTCTTCCTGAAGAAAGTATTTTCAAAAAACCTTTTTCTCATCCACAAAAAAATAAGTTGTAAATTAAAATTGAGGAAATATAAAGTTCCACCATAGATGCTTTATCTTCAACTTGGAGCAATACAACAACAATACTAATTAAAAGTTTTCTTGTTTTCAATAAATTTTACAGAAAGGATCTGTTATGATGGAATCAATGGTATTCGGAGACCAAAACATGCTCGTCTAATTGTAAAATTTCATTATGCAAAAAACAACTACAATATAGCTAATGGCATTTTAAAAAATTGACAGGTAGTGTGTCAGATAAACAGTAATAATCAATCTAAATATATAATTTAGGACGCCCAGATAATTTTTAAAAAAGAACATGTTTTTTTTTGTTAAATTTACTTCTAAAGCCAAAGTCATAATAAGTAATAACTATACAATACAAAAATACCTACTTGTAACAAAAATCCACAAAACAACTGATGACACTGAAAATTCAGTAAAAAAATAAATTGAATGAATTAGGAAGCAGCTTACATAGTCACTCACTCAGTTTTAAAAGATTTGGAAGATGGTAAAAGATTATTTAGTTGAGTTGGGCATATCAGTAAAATCTTAGCGATGCAAATACATTCACAAAACAATCATACAAAAAGTTTATATGGATCATTGCATAGCAATTTTACATTTGTTTTCCCCAGCTAGTCCAAAATTCTACCACAAAAATGGCTATTAAAAACACAATAAAAAAAACGTAGGAATTTAAGAAATCATTCATGCCAAACAGTACAAAACATTTTAGGGCATACTATAACAGTTATTAATGATTTAAAATAAAAATAAAATGTTATAAGATACAAATGTTGCATTTATTTCATGGACAAAACCAAAATAAATCACTGCATACCATATGAATAATATGGTAAAATATATATTATACTAGTAGACACTGTATTATAATTACACACTGTAGTTAATTTATGGGTTATTACTGAGCCACAAAAGTTTCCATTTAACCAATTGTAACAATAAACTAGTATTATTTCTAGCACATACCTGTTAGTACAAAGACTTCCAAAGTTTTAAAAATTATAATTACCTTTTATTTTGCCACTATTACAACTCAATTTCCACCGGGCCATCAAACAAATAGGTATAACACTGGCTGATGATATGAATGAGCATTTCAAGAATATTATATATACATCAATATTTTTTAAATGTAGGTATAGATGTAATTAACCACAGTTATAAAATACCTAATGGAAAAATCTAAAAAAGTGAAAACTGCCTTTGCGTTGGTCTGTTTCAACTACTATGGCAATTCATCATACTTTTTATATTAATACAATTCACAACGTACAAATAATATATTTTTCCCAGGAATATTTAGAAAACATTTTGGTATTTGGTATTAAAAATAAAGATGGATCAAATCGTTATAAATTACAGTTCACTTACAAAACAGTTCTTTTCTAAAAACATCTGGTGCCTTACGACTTTTATAGCATATATAATGATAACATGTGTATTATACAGATTCATTAACATTATGAAATAATATTTTTACTTTTTAACAGATATGTTAATAGGTACCTAACAATTTAGTAGTTATTACTTAAAGTACTTTTGTAAAATGTTGTATAGGTAACCCTGTTTTAAAATGAGGCCAAAATAATCTATTATGTACTAGTCTTATATCAGCCATAAATAAAGCAGTCATATTGAGTTGTAAATATTTATTAAGCAATGGCAAAACTGCCAATATCTTAAAAAACAAGCATATAACAACAAATAGGATAATGAAAGGCATGCCAAAATAATCAATTGGAACTGTTTTCCCTTTCTCGACTATAGGTAATATTAGATTGAAATTGTACTGCAACCTGAATGTTTGTTAATGAATCAACAAAAAACATTGATTTTGTCCCAGTTTTCAAAGAAAGTAAATATTTTCTTATAATTAACATTACATGAAACTGTATTATACACTGTTATAATCAAAGGTTATATTGAGATACACACCATAATACTACGAAATTAAAATTGTATTAATATGATCGTTTATAATAAAAGAAAATTGTATTAAAAACTAAAATAAATAAAATATGGTTCTTAAGCATGCTTAGATATGTTCAATAATATCATATGAACGATTTCCGTAAACAGGTTGTGAATAATTATACCCAAGAAGTCACATGCTCATAATATAATTTTAAAATATGCTTGGTTGTAATGTAAGCAATCAATTTTTTTTTAAATATTTAAGTTTTTACAATGATACCTACATTTCAATGAAAATTGAGATCTTGCATTGTTTGTTCAATTCAAGTTGATTGTATTACTGAATATTTACATATTACCAAAGTGAATCTAGTAAAAAAACCACACAATCCTCATCATTGTATTCTCAATTTGAAATGAATAATTCAGGTCTTACAACATTCTGAAGGTTCACTGAATCTTAGTAATATCTATGTAGGTAATTGGATTATTAAGTAATTTAATAATAAATAATAGAAGTTCCATTTTCTTAAACCATTATGCTTTTGCTCATTTAGAGAAGTAGGTATAATTCCATTAATTAATGAAAATTGTAACTAACTATTAATAATGCATTACAATATATACCGAATTTCTAGTATAATTAATATTAACAGAAATGTATCAGTAAGACACAAAAGAAGGTTTTAAAAATCAATAAGGAACATTACCTAAAATCTGTGAATATTCTATCATAAATACCATATTTAATGGGGATTCTAAACAACTTATTATTCAAATCTAGTTACGTCAAATGTCATTGAAAGTAAATAAGACTGCTGAGATTGTTTATTATATTCATTGAATTAATTTAATAATACGAGTTGTACTCAAAATGTTTTGGGGTATTATCATTTTTTTCAAAAGATCGAAGACATTGCGCATGTGCTTAACGCACACATGGAATCAGTATTCTTTATTATCGTTCATAGGAGACTAGAGAAAATTTAAATAAAACAAATCAATTTAGTAAAAACTTACTCTTTTTCGTCCGTCTCTGCCATTGGAAAAAAATTCTTTACCAAACGCCGAAATAACACCACCACCAAGGTTAAATTAAGTTAAAATTCACAAAATAATAAATATTGTTTTTTCACACACACAAACAACGCAACACCCTGTGTATCGCCATCTTGAAACGCGTCATCGTTTTTAATGGCTTGCACAAGCGCCTCCAGCGCCTGTCCGATACCTCAAGCATGCGCCGGAACGCACTACATCAAGATTTATGGGGAGAGGTAAACTCATAGGTCAAACCAAACGATTTCATTAAAATGACGTCACACTTGTATACAAGTAAGGATGAATTTTAGGAATAATAATTAACAAAATTGGAAAACGTTTTTATTTTTTAGATACATTAAAAGTATTTAAATTTTTATATATATAATAAAATAGGTAACTTTGTAATTAAGTATTTAAAATAGGTAAAATCTGTCTTAACATCATAACTAACAATAAACTTCCACATTTTCTACTAATACAATTATAGTTATTGTGTATCATCAACAAGATAAACAATATACGTACATTAAAAAAACCGGTATACAGGGTGGTCACATATAAAGTTGTCAGAGTTACATATTAACATTAATAATAATTGTAGGTACTCCTTTACCTTATATAAAATTTGTTTGTTGATGATGCCCAATAATATTCTAGCTGCAAATATATCATTTATAAGAAAAATATAACCAATAAATCTAAATAGGCCTTAAAATATTTGTTTAAACATAGAAAAAGGCAGATATATCACACGATAATATGTGAACAGTAATATTTCATGACGATCGTGATCAAATTGAAATTTTAAAAATTTTTCAATTCCATCCGAGACCCATGTAAGTCTTGGGGATTGAAATTAAGATCGTAGCGCCGCGGTGGCCATAACTGAACTACATTGTTGTACATTCGTAAAAAAAAGGCTCGGAAGCACAGAAAATTACATATAAGTTGGGAGGACCAAATTATAGGAACATTCAATTCTAACAAAGATGTACTATGTGAGTGGGTTAAAGCACTATAGAGCCTTAAGTGGGTTATTCTATGACGCTAGTATAATTGTCAACAAAAAATGTTATACAATCAATGATCTTTAAGCGACGCATATAAATATACCATTTAGTACTTGCGTATACCCTGATTTCTCCGAAAAAAAAATAGTAGTGCTACAATTGTATGATTCATTTGTGAATACGAAAGTATGTAGTGCCAAGAGAACCTAGAAAAACCAATTTATAACAAAAGGTTTCCATAGTTACAGATAAACAGTTTGTTGGAGCATGCGTAATCAGGTTAGAATCGTTGACATTAGACAATTCATTCTAATGTATGTCTGTCTGTCAGTCTTTTCTGTCATTGTATTTATCTGTGTTTGGTCGTGCGCTAGTGAAATACGTTTGCGCAATACATCTGAAGGATTTATAAACAATTTTCAATATTTTCAACTGCAACGATACCGATGGCTAGAAATATCGGGCAAACACGAATAGCGTGATACGCTATTTACGTTCTGGACTATTACGCACGGTAACGACAGGAGCTACGGTAAATTGGGGATGCCGAATGTATCCGACCACAGGTCGGACATATTGTGCTGAATGGCAACCGAATCGAATAGTTGGAGTCCACACTTATTAACAATCATGTTAACGTGAATTCGTTATTAGGGACTTGAAGCAGTTCTAAAAAGCATCACTTATCCGTATACGTATCGCAATGCGCATGTGCAGAAGCGATACGTGGGCTTCGTTACGTTACGTGAAACGTATCAATCCGTAACACGTACCTAACGTACGTATTGCTTTATTGTGTTTCGTGTTCAACGATCAAACGACAGTGATGTTGTTTGCTCAAAAATCATAACCTTATTTTCTATTACTATTTTTTAGGTTAAAAATTAAAACACTTGTATGGTTACGTTGATAAGTGATCTATTTGAAGAACTGCTTCATGTCCCTATTTAAAATAACATAATTAGAGTATGCGTTATTCGAATTCTTGCATGCCCGATCTCTCTACTGCCTTGTAAATTGGTCTTTACTTTTTAAAATATGTCAATAGAATAACAACAACGAATATATACACGTTCTACATGGGTGTTATATGTCCTATAACATCGACGTGTTGCCGGGGATCAAGAAAGGCATCAGAAAGAGAAAACTTATGTTCGATCTCCGAAACTTCTGAACCGGGAGTCATCGGAGTCATGGGAGTTGAGCTTGTTGCATAAAATGAATGATAAGGCAAGGGCATAGCTTCCGGAATTAAAATTTGCGAGTTATTACAACAACTTCTTATGTGGCTTTCTAGAGCAGTCTTGGAAATGAAACCTTTACTGCATATGGGGCAAATATTTGGCCTTTCTCCTGTATGCGTTCTCTCATGAATGCGCAATGGCGTTCTTTGTGTAAACGCTTTTGCGCAATACTTACACACATACGGTTTTTCACCCGTATGTACCCGAGTGTGTTCGATGAGTTGTTCCTTTTTTGAAAAATGTTTAGGACACGTTAGACACCCGTAGGGTTTGTACCCAGTATGAGTGCGGTGGTGGAATTTTAATTTTTCTCTACTCGATAATTGTTTGCCGCAAATATCGCACAATACAGACGTATCTACGCCGGTTTCGTTATGGTTTTTGAGGTTATGCCTGCGCAAACCCGACGCAGAAGCGTAGTGTTTGTTGCATATATTACAGTCGAATTTAACTAATGGGCTGCCTGTTAAGATTTCATAATGCGATGTTCTTCTATGTGATGCTAAGAACCAAGAAAACATGAAATGTTTCCCGCATATTTCGCACTGAAACGGTTTTTCTCCGGTGTGGAAGTACTTGTGTTCCAGAGCGTGCGTACTAACAGTAAATGCTTTGTTACATATTTCACATTTGTATTTGGTTGCGCCTTCGTGTGCTCTAACGTGCATTTCGAGGTGGTATTTTGAGGCGTTTCGATACGAACACAGATGGCAGTGGTATTTACCGTCATCGCTATGAACTATGGAATGTAATGCGAATGCTACGTTATTTTTGTACGTTTGTTCACAGATGTCGCATATGATTGGTTCGTCTAGTTCGGCGACTGGAGGGTGATCTTCACTAATGCGTTGTTTTCGCTTCCTTTCCTTCTTTTCTCTCTTTTCTTTCTTGTCCTTCTTCTCCTTTTTATCTTTCTTTGGCTTCTTCAACTTTGTACCGTCTTTCAAGGACTTTTTTTCTCTTTTTAGTTGCTCTTTCAGTTCTCTTCTTTCCTTTCGCAGTTGTTCTTTGAGTAGCTTGGACTTTTTTATTTTCTCTTCCTTTGGTATCCATTCGGTTTCGGAATCAAAATCGCCCTCTTCTGTTTCTAATTTAATTTCAGGGGCAATATTTAGCCTAAAAACATAAAATATTAGTACAAAAAAATTAAATACAGCCTCAACGGGCACAACTTGTACACTCACCCTATTTTAGAAAAATTAATATAAAAATAAAAGGTAGTACGTGTCGCGGGACACACGGTAGGAACTTTGGTTCCTTTTAAGCAAAAATTATGTAATACATCTGACGTTATAGATAAACAATTTGCATATTCCTCGGTGGTCGAATAGTAAGCAAACCAGACTCTCACGCGGTAAACCCGGGTTCGATTCCCCGTGAAGAATTTTTTTTTATTGTTAATTTCATTTTTAAATAATTATTCTGCTTGATATTAATAACGACAGGTGGACGTTTGAAATATATAGCAGAATATTCATTATTATAGATAATGGTACGGTACCCTTCATGAGGGAGTCCGACTGGCAACATCTACTTATAACAGCATCGTATATTTAAAAAGGGAAACCGTAGCATTATACAAATTGGACATTCAAGAACTGAACGTTTACCACAAAAAAAATTAGTGGAAACATAAAATTGAATTGTTAAATTTTGAATTTGATGTTATATTACAGTTTATAGAAATTTTAATTTTCTAGATTTTTTTTAAGTGGGTCATAGAAAAAATATGCTGTTCGACTCGTGTGGATTGTCCATCTCGCACTTGAACGTTGAACTTCGTCCTCGTGCGATATGGCTATCATATCCACACTAGTTGCACAAACTACTATTTTCATCAAAATATGCCCTTTTACATTTAAAAACAAGCTGCCAAATGTCAAATCAATTTATCCATCCATTTTAAAGTTATCGAATTAAAACATTCAAGTTTTCAAAATTTCAACACCCTGTATTTCGAAAAGTAAATGTGCTAGACCCCTTAATCCTCATGTCATTTTGACAACCGATGCTGTAAATAAACGAAAAAATCAATCGCGCAAAAAAAATTATGGAAATAATAGTAAAAATTTATCCGAACAAATTCAAGTAGATCACCAGAACTGCGAATACCAGCTTTGCATAGAATTTTAATATAGCATCGGTGGTTCAGTGGTAGAATGCTCGCCTTCCACGCGAGCGGCCCGGGTTCGATTCCCGGCCGAAGCATATGAATCGCTGCTTCGTAAACGAGAGAGAGACTCAGGAGAGAGTACACGCACGCAAGCAAGGCACATAACGAAGCAACGTAACATAACGTAACGTAACGGTCAGATCTTTTGCGTCGCGACCCCCCGGTCGTTCAAACATAACCTGACGTAAAGAACTAAAGTTCCAATAACTTATTGTTATAATTTTTAATTCAGTTTTGCGCATATTGTGAGATTAGGTTTGGTAGGCAACACTTTATACCTACTCTATGATATTTCAAATTTAGCTAAGATTATTTCATTTGTAGCGAGCTAAAATGCACCTTTAAAGGAAAATATGTGTGAGACAGCAAGTAAAACTGCACTAAGAACTAAGAGGGACGTTGTTGCCTGAATCTGCATCTAAAAAAGCTCAAAATAGTGGAGGAAGGGAAATGTAGATTCTGTGGCTTGGAGGAAGAAACATCAATCCATATATTTCTTTTTTATATGAAACTAACTGTTTCTAAATTCTAGTTTGAAAAGGATCATTTACCTAAGTTAAAGCCTGCAGATATTCTATAATTTCTCCAGGAAATAGGACTAAAAGGAGCTACTTTTCTCAGGAGCGAAGTAAGGGGTGACACAATAGATCTTTTAGACTTCAGTGAATATGATATACGTCCTCTTTCTAATTTTGGCTACTTATTAACGACATAATATTGGGTTATTATTTCTGCGAAAAAAAAAATAAATCACACTAACAATAAGAATAGAAAACTGTATTCCTTTATTCCGGGTCACAGTTTATATTGATGAGTTACATTTTTTATAATAATAAAAGGTATTAAATGTAAAATTCTTTAATATATAAGAACTATAAAAATATAAAATGTATTTGAGATACTTATTTACATTCTAAAATTGTTTTTCAAACCAATATTGAAAGTTTTTGAAACTATTTATGGAACAGGTGGGAATTATGAATCCAAAAAATATTGTTAATCATAATTTCCACCATGAAAGCCTACATTTTTCTTTAAATAAAAGTTGAACTATGGTAATTGTATAGTTTTTAGCAAATTTTAATGAATTATGTGATGTCAAACAACAAATTGATATCAATATAAAAACATTCTTTTAAACATTAATATACATACAAGTTATCAAATCGGACAAAACCACAATTGATCACAGTTTTTTTACTCATTGAGCAATTACAAAATATACAACATATCAACTAACATAAAAATTGATAACCACATTTTAGGTAAATCCTACAAAATATTACATTTGAAGACTTTATAAAGGAAAGAACTCAATTTCTAGTCTTTCTTTTTCACTTTACCCTTTATCTGCCTCTACAAATTTTGGCACTGTATGTGGCTGTACAATATCAAAATTATTTAATTATTTTGACGAATATATCATTTTTTTACGCAACTAAGTGCATGTCCAGATTGTGCAGCTTTCGAAATAAACCCTTTTCCGCAAATAGGACAACTATAAGGCCGCTCCCCTGTATGCGTTTTAATATGATACCTAAAAGGCGCTCTATGTCCAAAATTTTTCCCACAATAACTACAAGTAAAAGGTTTTTCGCCTGTATGAACCCTTTCGTGTTCCTTAAGCTGATCCTTTTTTGGAAACCTTCTTGGACAAGAAACGCACGCGAACGGCCTATCTCCAGTGTGAGTTCGTAAATGGTATTTTAACTTTTCTTTTGAAGCTATTTTCTTCCCACATATATCACATATTACTGACCAGTCCGCACCTGTATCGTTATGATTGCTGTACATGTGACGCTGAAGACCAGGCAAAGATTCGTAATGTTTGTTGCATACCTAGAAGGCAAGACAGATTTAATCTTATCAATAAAATCAATACAACAATAGTTTGTTTAAAGTGAAATTTGTGTTGTTTAAAATGTAATTTATTCATGTATGTTTAAAGGGGGGTCATATATTACTTTTACTCACCTTACAATCATATTTTGCCAACGGCTTTCCAAAAATGGCTTCATAATGTGCCGATCGTCTGTGTTTGGTTAAAATTCTTGAAAACATAAAATGGCTACCGCATATGTCGCATTGAAAAGGCTTCTCCCCAGTATGGAAGTACCGGTGTTCCTTAGCGTGGGTACTTATATTAAAAGGTTTATTACAAATCTCACATCGGTACTTGGAAGATCCTTCATGAGCTCTAATATGTGCTTCTAGACGGTACTTGGAATTATTCGTGTACTCACAAAAATGACAAGAATATTTTCGATCTTTGTTATGATCTATGGAATGTAAGGCATATTCGACGTTTGTATGGAATTCGGTGTTGCAATAAAAGCACATTAGAGGTATTTCGAGTTTTATTGGAAGTATGGAGGATTTTACTGGTTTCTTTTTGATTTTTTCTGTTTTGTTTATTTTTTTGTTCCTCTTACGCTTTTTTCGGGGGTTCCTAAAAAATTGTGATATTAAAATTTAAATTTCAATACCAAAAACACTAAGATATCCTATATTGCTTAATGTTATTGGATTTTATTGTTCAAAAATTACTAAAATATGAAGCAGAGGTCCGTAGATTTATCTGTTCATATTGTAAGTAGAAATCTAGTTCTTGTGACTATACCATATAAAAGTTTAATGTTGAACAGTGAACGGGATGTCCTCTATGTAATTCCTTTGCGGGTGCTTGATATACAGAATGTCCTACTACTAAACGTAATCTACAGATTTTACGATTTTATGGAGACCCTGTATAAATTCAAGACGAACTGGTATTCGATAGGTTTATCGAATTTTTATTGTATTATGGGTTGTGTCACTTTTGTGACAAAAAGTAACTTACCGTTATCTTATGAGCCGACTTTATACCAGAATGACTGCAGGCTGTAGATTTATTGTCCATATTTTCCCAGTTTGACATTCCGGACGCACCACTCTAACTGCCTAGCACAAACACGTTTCAAAGACATCTTAAAGACGTTTGTTATGTTCATGACGTTTCGAAGATGTACGCTAATATCCAAAATATGTTTTGAAGAGGTCTTTAGGACGTACATTGTTACAAAAACAAGGCGTCTTTGGGACATCCATTTTTGTACGTCTTTAAGACACACAGTTTTGGACGTGTTTATATACCGTCTTTTCACTTGATGAAAATAAATGTTATAATGCCCTTTTTTTGAAATTCCACAAAATTGTATTATATTTATCACTCTTCTTTAACTAATTTAGCTAATAACTATTTATTGAAATATTCTTTCCACCTTCAAAGTGTTTAGATTTAGAAGTGCGTTTTATTGAAAAATTTTACTTTGTACTTCTAGATACAGTTCTCCTGACTTTTCTTTTTACTCAATAATATTCAACAAGTATCTGATCTGAGTCCATTGTTAGGTTGGTTCCAAATGTTGATTCATATGGTTCTCATGTTAAAGGATGACATGAATAGGAAGTGTACGTCTGTGTCGCCCTCTACCTTTCAAGTGCTCAATAATTTAGTGATGCTGGAGACTTGCCCCATTAAAAATTGCTAAAAGAGTTGAACGTCCACATCACTAACATATTTAAAACGTCTTTAAAACATCCCTACAAATGCGTTTTAAACTTGTCGTAAGAAGGATGTCTTAAACTTGTTGCTGTATAGAGGTTGTTTCAATAAAAATAAAGAATACCATCAGACTTACCTGAACCATTCTAAAGAAATAATTAGGTTCCACACTGTGTGTAAAAAAAGTTATAGGTACTTTCTATACTAGCTTTATTATTTGTTTTGTTTTGTACATTTTAAAGCTAAATCTGAAGCACTTGATCATTGGACAAATATTTGGTTTAAACCATTTTTATTTAGACTATGTAACTATTTATTGATTTTTTTTCAAAGATTATCGGGTATACACAATAAGGCTTAAGCTTAAGTGAGTTATTTATGGCAACGATATTATTTTGGCCAAATTTATTTAAAACCCAATTTATCTCTGAATAATTATTTTTTAATCTTCCGGATTTTGGTGAAATTTTGTGTGAATATTAGGAAGACCTTTACTTAATTGTAGAAAAATTATCTAATCAAAATGTACAGGGGGAGCCGAATAAGAAGCAATATTTTCAATCA
>CAJUYI010004442.1:6996-18538 GCA_910591695.1 Galerucella pusilla
CGTGATTTCGCGTAATTTCGCGTGATTTCCCGTGTTTCGCGCGACTTAAGTACCGGAAAATTTCACTATTTTGCTAATTATTGTGCATGATTGCACAAGATTTCGCATGATTTCACGGGATTGCGCAAGATTTCCCATGATTTCGCGTGATTTCCCGAATTTCGCGTGATTTCCCGTGTTTCGCGCGATTTCCCGTGATTTCCCGTGATTTCGCAAATTTGTGACAGTATTTCGCAGGGTGGTTCACCCCTCGGGTAATCGTTCTGACAAAAATTTTCACTTCTCTGGCGTGCACTACTTATTTTGTGAACAATTTAATGGAATGATTTTAGGCTTCTCCTGTAAAATGCAATTTCTGCAAGAATTGAGATATGGCGAATTCAGCTTTTGTAAAATTTAGATTGAGAAAAAATAAGGAAAAGCGAATAGTAAAAAAATCGTCCATAATAATGGCAAATTTGAGCTGAAATAATTATAGATCTATTTACTCAAATATGGAAAATAATCTGCGAAAAGTAACTGTAATATTTTGTATACAAGGGTGCATGAAATAGAAGAATTGAATCTAGCAGTAAGAAGCCATCATCGTTACCTTTTGAATTAGGGAACCGCAAAAAGCAATTTTATTTTCCGCAAAAAATGTTTTGTTTTCTATAAGCATCATTGAAATTTAATAAATTTTTTTTTGAGTACTCTAACAATAAAAAAACATTCGGTATTAACGGCTGCTAAAGTCTACGCCATCTACACTATTTAAAAAATAAATTTTCAAAATTTGATCAAGCTTTTTTTGATTTGATAACCAAAACGAACATTTAGAATCAACGGCTGCTAAAGCTGCCTCCCTCTACACTGTGAAAAACATACCGAATGTTTATTTTCATTATTGAAGTACTCAAAAAAATTTTTATTAAATTTCAATGATGCGTATAGAAAATAGAAGCATTTTGCGGAAAATAATTACAGCTCTCTAATTCAAAAGGTAACGCCGTTGGCGTCCGACTGCCAGTTTCAGCTTCATAGATTTTTGGAAAATGAATAAAAATATGGAAAAATAAATGCTACATTGTATAATATAAACCTGCTGTCATCAATAAAAAGCCATTTCCACTCGTTTGAAAATTTTCAAAGTTCAATTTGATTGGTTTAAAAAAACGATCAAAATTTTTTTATTCGGAATCCATTGAATGGCTCAATTACCTGCTTCAAGAATCTTTGTACTCCGTTTTCATACAAATTTTCTCCGAGTGAGTTTAATGTCAATTTCGGACATAATTGTTTCCATTGTATCCTTCACAAACCGAAACCATATAAATGGTCGAATGCAAACGCATATTTAATATGTTTTACTTTCGACAAAAGCAGCTTTCAATTTCTTTGTCAAATTTCCACATCGACATTACATTTATGGTTAGATAATAGACAACATTCAACGTAAACGATTCTAGAAATGAAAATTTAATGATGTTTTCGACGTAAATTGTGGAAAGCTTTTCCTCTATTCCAGAATTTTTTCTTCCTTTGTATATGTTGTCGACTCATGCGACATAAATAAACTGAATTACGTCGAACCGAAAAAAAGGTCGAAGCGTCGCTCATTAGTGTCTTTTTTTATTCTGTCGTGAGGAGCTTTAAAAGGGAACCTTTCAATTTTTTTTCCCTTTTGATATTTTACACATTTTCAGGGTTGATCTGTTCAGTTTGTTACAAACGAACTTCCTTGAGGATTAATTTATATTTTATTTGATTTGCTCACGCCTTTTTGGTTACTTAAAATTAAAAAAAAGTCTTTGGGTTTTGGGAATTTTTTCAAGTGTTTGATTCCAAGTCAGACTTTGACAACTTTTGAATCAATGTCAAAATACTTTATTACTCAACATATTCTCCTCTCAATTGGAAACACAACGAACCTGCAACGTCTCTAGATCTTTCAAAAAAAAATGTTTCTCCTTGCTCTACAAACCAGACCTCCACAGCTTTTATTACCTCCTCGTTGGAAGAAAATTTACGATCTTTTAAGCTTTTTCACAGTTGAGGAAACAGATGATAGTCGGACGGAGCCAAATCTGATGAATAAGGGGGGTGTTCTAGTAATTCAAACTCTAAATCACGAGTTTTTTGCATGGCAACATGATATTTGTGTGCAGGGGCGTTGTCCTGCAAAAACAAAACACCTTTGGATAGCTTTCCGCGTCTTTTCTCTTTAATTTTTTCCCGTAGAGTGGTCAGTAATGTCCTCGGTAATGTCGAATAGTAATCTCCGGTTATTGTTCTACCCTTATCCAAAAAATCAATCATGATTACTCCATGGTAATACCAAAAAACTGAAGCAAGAGCTTTTCCAGCAGATTTTGGACACGAAACTTATAAGGTCTTGGAGAGGACGAAGGACATTGATCACCAAGGGTATTAAGCATATCTTCTTGAATCTGCTTACCTCTTAACCCTTTTAAATACAGGTACTTGATGATGACTCGATATTCCAATTTTTCTATTTTCACACTTTTGGTGAACTCTGGTTTACTTCTTTGTCGTCCAACTTCACACTGACACTTCCAATGAGTTATTTATTGTTCGTTGTAATGGTAATACAATATTTTGTTCATGCATGGAATTGGTCTAGGCTAACTAGATATCAATACATCCTCGAAAAATTCTGGTAAATTTTGAACCCTAAATATTAATTTTAAGAGGTGACATTGTACTTTTTTATTTCTCATTAATATAACATATGATTATTTTTTGTTTTGTTTGGATTTTTAATGCTCCTGAACGAATGAATGCCTCGTGAAAATCAAAACATATTCTTGTAGGAAATTTACCGATCTACAAAAATAGTCGAAGATGATTTTTCTCTAAGTTGACTAGTTTAGAAGTTATTCTAGGTTAAAGACCAACCTTAAATCGTAAAGGATAACTTTGACTATTAAGTTTTTCTTTGTTCCACCCTAATGTATATGTATGTCTTAGCCCTCACTTGTTTTCTTGCACTATCTCTATAGTGTAAATCCAAGTCCGCTCATGTCAAAGTTGTAATTCACGTTAAAAACATTAAAACATGTGTATACACCGAAAGTGTAATATCTAAATGCTCGTTAAAAATTTTATAGCCCTGGCAATTTCCTTTTGTAATTAAAGGCACACGATAACCAAGTTTTGTGTGTAATTCCATTCATTTTATGTTGTATCGATTAATTGTAGTAGGTGAAGAGATATAGCTCCAAATTTCATTGCAAGCATACAGAAGGATAGTTCTATTTTTGTAATGATGATGATGATGATGATGATGATGATGATGATGATGGTAGACCAGTGGTATTGTGTATCAAGATAAAATGATTTCATTTTGATTGCGTTCATTCAAAAACTGTTTCCAACGACTCACGGTATTGCAGTTTGTTTAAAACATTTTTTTTTGGAACGTAATTCAAATGAATAAAAAAAATATTTTTAAATTTGTGTGTGACCAAAGACATGTTTTTGTTTGCCTTCTAATGTATGTATGTTTATTGGAGTGACATTCACTGAGACCTAAAAGATCTATTGTGCCCACTCACTTCTGCTTAGTTTCTGAGGAGAGTCTCAGAAACTAGTAGCTCCTTTAGTCCTATTTCCCAGAGGAATTTCAGGTTGTCTGCAGGTTTCAACTTAGGTAAATGTTCCTCTTCTATCCAGTAATCTCCCAGGTGCTGTGCTCTAGGATTCTGAAGTGCTGTGCAGTTGGAAAGTATGTGGATGAAGGTTTCTTCTTTCATGCCACAAAATCTGCAAACTTCTTCCTCCACTATTTTGAGCTTTTTCAGGTGTCCATTCAGGCGACAATGTCCCGTTAGGATTCCTGTTAAAACTCTTAACGCAGTTTTACTTTGACTTATGCATTCATTTGATCTCAACAGGTTGTAGTCACCCAGAAGAGTCTTTGATTGTATAAGCCCTACTAGATCTTTCCAATGGTCAGATCTTCTCTTTTTCTCGGCTTTACCTATTTCTTTCAATATTACATTGGGACTGATTCCGCAGAAGAATTCAGGCCACCAGAAAGGTATTTCAGTCCCCCTCTTTGCTAGTTCATCTGCTATTTCAATTCTTTCTATTCCAGTGTGTCCTGGAATCCATAGTAAGGTGACTATATTGTTCTCGCCTAGTTCATTGAGTTTGTCTAGGCATTTCCACACCAGTTTGCAACTGATTACACAAGAGCTCAGTGCTTTAATGGCTGCTTGACTATCCGACATTATGATAATCCTTTGTCTTCTGTACTATCCTTTATCAATATTGAACCGGGCGCATTTTTTTATGGCGTGGACTTCCGCTTGAAAGATACTTGGGGTTTTTCCCAAGCTTTCAGAGTGTTCCTGGCCCGAACACTCCTCTATCCCAGCTCCTCCTATTGCTTTTGAGACGTCTGTGTTTGGTAATTGTTTGCCTTCAAATGCCACATTGTATATATATTTTACCAATTTTATTTACAATCATTGCAAAAAGTTTTACACTAAGAAAACATAACTAACGAATTTTCTTTTTGTTTCAGGTAGGTGCACAATTATTGTAGTGTACATTTTTTAAAAATCATGCACATATGCGCCTGGGCCGCCTGGCCGTTTTGCTTCTATAATTTCCATCGTGAAGTAAACCCTATCCGGGCGGAAAACGGCCAGCATCTTTTGTAAGTACTTTTATCTCCAGATTTCTTAGTATACTTACATCCAGTTGAAATTTTTACAGTGACCTTTTACGCCATAAAATAATATTGAATATCATTGATATATACAATATACGAGTTGTATCAAACACCTAAAATCAGTTTAATGATAACTGATGCTTAGACTGTGGCTGATTGATGTATTTATTATCAACAATTACATCAGTCATCATTGAACCGAGTTTAGGTGTTTGGTACAACTCACCCTTAGGGGGACATATCGTATATATTAATTGATCATCCCTTTTTCAAATTTGAGTATTATTAGGGATATAAATAATTGATACTATTCGTTTACTGATATCAGAGTTATATAAATCTCCGTTTTAGGAATATGATAAGGGTTTCTATCAAACTTTGTTTCGTCAAGGGTGGTTTAAGGGTACAAATTTATCAACAAGAAATTTGAGAGAGCCTAACTTGGGGAAATAAATAGATAGAGATTGATAGTTTAATTAATAAGTTCATAAACCTGTTGATTTCTGATAAATATCTTGAAAATTGGAGCGATGTTTGAAATTATGTATTTAGTGTATTTAGTTTTTTAACAAGTATGTGTCAAAAAAGGGGAACTGACAAAACTGAAAATTGTGACGTAATTTCCGTTACTACTAATGAAGAAAACTCGTGAGCAAATCTTGTACTATTCAAATATCATATAGATCAATGGAAGAGGTATCTTAAGCCGTTAGCACATAGGAACTACCGACCTAGGAAGCGAATCCGTGTCAACCGCAGTTAACGTGTTAATAACTCAAAAACTGTTCATATTTGAAAAAATTCTTGAAGAGGAGAAAATGTCCAATAAATAAGTCCCAACTCCCGAAACTCTATCTCTATTATTTATAATTTTAATTCATTTTGAGTATGTACGCGACTCGTTTAAAGCAAATAGGTCAGAATTAATTAATTTTTTTAGGTATTAACTGTTTTCGTGAAAATTTGAAAAATTATTGTGTATTTTGAACACTTTGCCGTTTAATTTGCCGAACAAAAATTTGTCGTTAGAAAAAAATTCTCAGGTCAACTTTTCAAGAAGTTTTACTTTATTCAATTATTAATTTTTTCCATGACGACATACAACTTTAAATAATATATCTAAATTTGTTTTGGACTCGTTCTTATACATATAATTAACAAGATCACGTGATAAGAGTTAATTGAAGTTTATTATTTTGCTTATAATAATTTTTTAAAGTTAACAAATAATAAAAAAAAAATTTCCACCAAATATTGCTGTTTTTGTATCTAACAATGGCACTCAGCAACGTTGTAAAATTTTTTTACATAATTTATATTTAAATAGACATTAATTTTTTTTCGAAATTTTTCATTTGGAATAATATTTTTTTTTTATAAATAATCATGATAGTAAATCATGCGCTGTTAAAAAATTCTTGACAAATTCCTTAATGTATCGCTAGCTCTAAACAGTTAAAAAGCTTTTAAAGACAATTTAAATATTTGTATCATTCGAAAAGTTCATTAACCAAAACAACATTAACGTTTTATGAAACAATGGGATATCTAAACTTTGTTGGTAATATAAACAGTTTAAACTTGAAGTAATTTCAACCATCTGAATATTTAATTCTGGCCGTAAATAGAGAAGATCGTGGTCGACTAATGTATATAAAATGATAAATTCAGTTGGATTTGACAGATGGATAGAAAAATTTTAGATGTCGAGAATATGCTTCTGTAAATTGATCAAACTTTTAAATTCCTTAGTTAGAAGTAGATAAAAATGTATCATTTTTAGACAATTTTATTCATTTACAGATCGCGAAAGATTTACACAAATACGACAAGGAAAATATGAGAAAAACTGCTTAAAAGAGAGAGAAGAATAATTGTGAGCAGTCAGCATTGGGCGTGTGTTCAGTGCCCCCTATTTTAACCGCTGTTGCCAAATGTACTTATATCTGTAATAGTTATTCCCAATTTTTGTCGACAACAATGTTGAATACGAATAATTGATAAATCGAAAGCAGTGTGTAGATTTTATTTATTGCAGATTGTAATTTGTCCAATTTTTTTCTTGAACTATATTATTTTATTCTTATTTTTGTTGATAAGTCAATAACATTTCCAATCTCGATTTTCTCCCACTAATTACGACGAAATGCAAAATAAGTTATTTATTCCTTAGAAAGTACCAAACATCCTAAACTGGCAACGCTGCTTTCATATCAAATTGGTAGCTGAAACTGAACACACGCCCAATGCTGACTGTTCAATTATTCTCCTCTCTGTTTCAAGTAGTATTTCTCATATTTTCTTTGTCGTACTTGTGTAAATTTTATGTCGTGGAAATACTTTTCACAATCTGTATCCCTTTGCATATATATTTAAATCTCGCGCGCGTCCTAACCTTTTAACGATGTTGCCACGTGTTATTAACAAAAACTCAATTTTGAAACATTTAACTGGTTTTTATCACGTTATATTGTACCAATTTTTAGTAATACTAAAACCGATAATACTGCCTTAATGAAAAACAGCACCTATATATTTCCAACGTAAATGATTGAGGATAATCTAATGAAATTATTTGGATCGTGGCTTATTGTGTCAGAGATAGGGATTAACCTGATTTAATCACACTTGATTTATTATCTAAGTACAGTCAGGAACAAAAAAAAGCGGATTATTCCATATTTAGTTACACGTCATCAATTCGCGTTTCTGATAACTGACATAAGTGACAGTCCTGGCGACAAAATTTAAAGATAGATTCTCTGTTTTTTTTGTACATAAAAAATATATTGTGGTATAGTCACAGATTTTAAACAGAACCCGGTAAAACATCAAACGATTTTCAGCTCTGTCTTCAATGACCTTGGACCTTTAACTCGGTATGGCCGGGATGTTGCCAGTTTAAAATATTTTCTGAATATCCTACCTGATTGCAGTGTTGACTCGAGTACAATAACAATTTCTAGTGCCCCGGATCTAGTTTTTTTGGTAGTTCCCACTAAATCTTTAAAACTGCGCCATGAATTAAAACAATAATCATAATCGAATATATATTCATGTATTTATTTAATACCTATATGTACATTCCAATGATTTGTTGTAAATAGTCATTACTCTTGGGAGATTAATTAATAAATAATTTTTTTTCTAATTTTGACATATAAAGTGACACTTTTTAAAACTGTTGTCTTACTATTTGCAACTAGTTGTATAAAATGAAATTTTATGCAATTGGTGACGAAAAATGTATTTCAAAATTAGTGACAAAAAGAATTATTCTATTAATTAAACTGTTATAATACAAGTTAAAAACATAAATTATAAATTAATTTATTATTATAAATATTGATAAAAAAATTATTGCAATTATTCAAATTAACTCCCGACGACATATTTTTTTCATTGCTTGAACTTGCTGTTATTTGGGAAGCGGCGCACATTGCATTAGATGTTTCACCAAATATTTCTTACGCTATAAGTTTTTTATTATTCATGGGATTTTCAACATATCCCTCCGCAACAGAGGTAGATTTCCAACCTCCATGCCTCTTTAATTTTAAAATATCAGCGCCACTGTCTGCTGGGAAAGTGGCAGAGCTTCTTCTGAAGCAGTGGCCAGTATACTGGAACAGGATTTTAAAGACCAAGAAATTGTGCAATAACTTTTGGCAGACTGCTAAATGTATTAATTCCCACAGGATTTCTGGTACAATTTCCATTCGCATATTTTACAAAAAATCTATTGTGTTTAAGAACCTGGGGACGCAACTCAATATATTTTCTAAATATTTCAACAAGATTCGTATTTTCAATGTCTCCAGTGGTAATTGCAAACTGCCGTAAAACTTTTGTTTTTGAAGGAGGGATATCAACACGAAAATTGCTTCCTTCGTCTATAACATTTTCAACTGGAAGAAATATTATGCAAATTAACAACCCTGTTGATAAATTTCGCGAAGCAGCCCGAACGGAGTCGACATAAAACGATGGGCATTTAAATGGGTATGTCCACCCATCTCTCTCTCTTTTTACTGTTCTCTGTCAAGCTTTCGTATCTGTTCTCTTTATAATCTGTGGTTTAAGTTGAAAAAAAGAGATGTAGATGAGCCTCTGTCTATGAAATGTTAAAATCGTCGAGTGTACATATTCCATTTTTAGATCCCGATGTTATTGTAACCGTTAAGTTGTGATACCTAGAAGTAATATGAAATCCGGCATTTCGTTAACTCGAATTATTTCTAGAAACAGATTAGTGCAGTAGATCATTAGATTTCTAAAATAAACATTTTCCTCGACTCGAACGAAAATAAAATGAAATAAACAACAGTGTAAACAAGACTTGCTAACGAGTTGAGACCTTTTTTTTTCTTTTTCTTCCTTCATAGAGAAAGAGATAGACGACGCACAGACAGACAGTGTGTGTGTGTGTGTGAGGCGGATGCAACTCCACAAATCTGTCATTGTCACTACGATAAACAAATTTAAGATGTTCACATTTGAATCCTGTGGAGAAAGGAAATTTTCTTTCGCGGTTGGGTTTCCGAAATAGCGTCTACGAAATCGTTGTTCACCTTGAAAGGCACTAAAAATTAGGTTCGCCGGCTGCATCTGCATCTACGATCGGAGAGAATACAGCCGTTCAAATATTGTGGTTATATTTATGGTAATCATGAATATGTGGGTGTGTCAAAAAGGTTATGTTCCTCATTTAATTTTTGACGTTGTCGGAAATATATATACACAAGTAACACAGCTGTCTCAATCTTATATGCTTTGATTTATTATTGTCCCGTTAAAAAACTGTTCGACTTGAGAAATTTGAGTCTTTTTTATACACCAAGGTGGGGAAGACTATTATTATTGACCGAGCACCAAGATTATTTCGCGAGGGGCTTTGCCTCGAGCGGAATAAGGTGCGCAGAACTGCTACATCTACGGAATTTTCCGTAGATCTACGGTATTCAGAAGGTGTCTACGGAATCTCCGAAAAGTCTCTAAAATCTACGGAATTTCAATAACAATGATAATAATTACTACGTACTATTGTACTGTTTGCTCCGAGCTCTCTGAGTAACTTATTTCGAAAAACAATTAAATAATAAAAAACTTAAAAAACTGGAGAAATAAGGAGTACGATGATAGCGATAATTAAACTTATATTTCTAACAACAAATTTTTCAAAGAAGGAACGTCTTTTAGTTTATTTTCCTCCAATTATTTTAGATAGAGCATTTTTTAGTTTATGTTTTTGTAAAAGTTGTTACTCGAAATATGTGTGAAGCATTTTTTATTTTGTTTTTATAATTTATATATTATACGTTTATATTCACTATTTTTACTCGAAGCCCGTACATTTTAAAATTATTTTGTTTACTCTATGTTGAAGCCATAGAAATATAAATAATTTCTATGGTTGAAGCTCGATTCTTGATGTACGGAAATTTACGATTCAATATACGGATATTTGATCAGGTGCATGTGGCAGCCCTGAAGGTGCGATACCTATAAAAAATGTCTTCTCCACCATGGTGTATATAGAATTTTTTCCACTACTAGCCAAATTCAAGAAAAAATTAGAAATAATTCACAAACGCACCACGAGAAGCGTTTACCCCGTCGTCTGACTGACAAGTACACTGTCTGTATTCGATATACAGGGTGTATCATTATATTCTGACTGTTTTTAAGAGCTTATATCTTCGAAACGGTTCTGGATAATAAGATGCGGTTAGTTAGGTTTAAAATTACCGTGAGTTTTGTTGTGACACATTTATATAAATGGCGTACTTCCGGTTTACCAGCTAGATAAGTGGCGTATTTTCAGAATACAGTAGATGTAATTTTTTAAATGGGACACCATGTATATTTAGCAATTTATTTAAAGACGCATATTTTTACTTTATAACGGTACTTTGAGGTTTAAAATCGGTGCACAGAAAGCGAAGTTAGATAACTTTAACTAGGATACTGTAATTATTTAGATATAAAGTTGGAACTTTATTAGCTAAAGTGAACTGTGAAAAACAAATAGAAACATGTTTAAGGACACTCTAAAACAAATGTTCGATGTGTCTTCCTTCTTGGTCTATACATTTGTGGAATCGAACCAAGTTGTCAAATGCTGCTGTCAGCATTTCAAGAGGAATACTTTCCATTACCTGCCGTATGTTATTTTTTAATTCCTCAATAGTAGCAGGCATCGGGTTGTTGACTTTATATTTCACAAATCCCCATACAAAAAAATCTGGAACAGTCAGGTCTGGGGAATTTGGAGGCCATTCTATTGGACCAATCCTACCAATCCAATTATTTCCAAATTGTTGGTTAACAGATTCTCTTGCTATGTTGGAATAATGGGGTGGAGCCCCGTCTTGTTGAAAGCAATCATTTTGGTTCAAAATACCATCTTGTTCTAACTGGTTCTAACACAATGTGACGTTCTGTCAATGATCGCAATATTTTTGTGATGTGACATATTAACGACTCCTTGATTATTATTTATTAATAAGATATTTGAATCATTACAGTATCCCAGTTAAAGTTATCTAACTTCGCTTTCTGTGCACTGATTTCAAACTTTGAGGTACCGATAAAAAGTAAAAATATGCGTCTTTCAAGAAATTGCTTAATATGCAGGGTGTCCCATTTAAAAAATTACATCTACTGTATTCTGAAAATACGCCACATATCTAGCGGGTAAACCGGAAGTACGCCATTTATATAAATGTGTCACTACAAAACTCACGGTAATTTGAAACCTAACTGTGGAAACCGCATCTTATTATATAGAACCGTTTCGAAGATATAAGCTCTTGAAAACAGTCAGAATATAATGAGACACCCAGTATTATGAACGTACTC
>CAJUYI010004443.1:0-18529 GCA_910591695.1 Galerucella pusilla
TTTCATTAATTTGTTTATATATTTTTTAAATAGTCTTTTATCCTAATTTTTTTCAATAATGGAGCCTTAGGAGGTCTTGAATGATCTCAGAGATTTTTTTTCAATATATTTTTTGCGTTTTAATGAAAACGAGTTATGGAACTGTGATGAATGTATCCTACTATGGATACTTGGTGAATTATAGGTGTGGAATGGCCTCTGAATAGGTGATGTGGCTGGTCACTCGGTGTGTCATCTTACAGGAATAAAACAACTACCTGTAACACTGGGACATGTTCTGTTTATTACTTTACTTTACTAGGATACATTAAACTACTTATTACTAACACTAATATTAATAGTAATTAAACATCTATAGTGATTGTAATAATAATTAGAATGAATAGAATGGAATGCATGGAATGAATCCTAAGACACTATCGTTAACATATTCATACAACGAGTCAAGTTCATCATTAATAAATATAAATAATACTGTTTATGTTTATTTCACGCTCTGAACTTGACTTCGTACGTGCAACCTTCCTATTTCTTATTTATAAAACGATTCATGATTTATTGGAATTAGCTTCAAGAGAATTTATTATTTATATTATTGAAACTTATTGTTTGGATTAAAAGACATCACACCTTCCCCTTTTACAAAAAGAATAAATTCCGTTGAGCTTCCTTTCCCCCAGTGAAATGAATTTAACAAATCTAAAAATAAATGATTATTAAATAATGTCATTAAGCTATGGTTACATATATTTATAACTAATGTATGTCCATTGTCTTTAATAATTGTTTACGATAACTGTGTTTGTTTATGTTCACTTAATGTTTTTATTATCCGAATTTATTTACTATCACCAATTGTTTGTTATAACACTATTCATAATTGTTTGTAAGCACACTCGCACTTTGATTCTACCTTTACAATTTTTAAGTCATTTTACAATGAGGATATAGTCTGTTTTTGTGTATTTCACGCTCTGAACTTGACTTCGTACGTGCAACCTTCCTATTTCTTATTTATAAAACGATTCATGATTTATTGGAATTAGCTTCAAGGGAATTTATTACTTATATTATTGAAACATATTGTTTTGATTAAAAGACATCACAGAACAATTCGTCCGCCCCCTGCATAGACAACAGAATTCCTACAGGCAGAGCAGCAGCTGAAATGAGGAGACTTTTAGGTCTCATTATCTCGATAACTATCGAATTTCCGAAAAAAATTATGGGAACCATTTTTGTAGATAGTAAGCCGATTTTCATTTCCTATTGGGAGAAAAATTCTCCAATTCGCCATTTCCCCCCCTTCCGTAAACTCAATCGCGTTAAGTTTTTTCTCGTTTAAAAACATCTGCCGTGACCTACAAATTGAGCCCAAAGTGAAGTCTTCAGGGAAATTTCAGGAGCTTTGTCCTTTCATTTACTGGACTATGAACAATGTATTTCTTATAGGAAGGTATAATTACCTCTCCACGGAAAAAGCTTTGTTATGTTGTTTTAACATTATTAAAATAAACATCCTTCTTCCATATCCGCGACGTCGTTATCCTGATTAGCCTACCCATTTGCCTCAGGAATTATATTTGAATTAAAAATAATTACAGTTGAAGGATTTTTACCGAACACACCTTGGAATAAGACCTTGTATTTTTGTTTTAAACGAGCTGGACAGGCTCGTAACTTAACTTGATGGTGGAATAAGTTTTACGTGGGCTGGATATATTATTTCAGGAATGGGGAACGAAAAATTCACTCGACGTCCACGGAATATCAGTAGGTATTCTTAAATTATCAAAATCTGTGGGTAATGTTAAGTACATGGATTTTTATGAAGATTCTTCATTCCAATATTGATTGAAGTTGTAATTTATCGTCAAAAAGGCAGTAGGTGTAGCCTGATGTCAAAAAAGTCACGTAATAAATTGCTTTGTGCAATTTTGAAGGGGTTGACGTTGTTTAGAATTAGACTGTAACCCTTCGTATGAGTAGTTATGTATTGCCGGGTAGGTATGTACAGTCAGAGACAGGATTCCAATATAAAATAAAAGCTTATTCTCAAAAATACTATATACAGTCGTTATTTGGAAAAAAGCGTGCGGATTTAACAGTTGGTTTGAAATAAAGGCTTTTGCTCCTGGAATCTCGTCGTAGGTTACGTCTTCTGTTTGTGAAGCTACGACCAGTGTGCTTATTCTCAACCAAGAGATGTGAGCGTTCCAAGAGAAAATCCGCCATTGTTCCATTGAAATTTTATACGCCGTATTCTGGGCGATTCCCTTCCTATGAAATTTTGGTAAAAGAGGAGCAATTTTGTTCTCCTGCTTTGAAGCACACGAATCTAATATTCTCAAGCAAATCGCATGCGCATAATGTACTTTACATTGATATGTCATTGATGTCATGAATCAAAAGTAAGATACTTTTATTTATACTTCAACTTGTATTGGGTTCATAATTTCCAAAATTTCAGAGTCTATAGCTAAAAGATACTTCGCTGGTTCACCACCCCCTGTGCCAATGACATACCTTTTTAGCAGCCACAGCCTTTTGATTTGGTATTTTTTCTCAAGTCTTGCCAAGTTATATATAAGTAAACAATTGACAAAGTTGAAATAACTCAAGTTACTTTTCTCCACTGCCGCCATTCTTTTTGAGCCCCATTTGGTAGGCTATTCAGATTATTGACCAGTTCTTCCCAAAGTGTTTGGACCTTTTTGAATGTGAATAAGCCGTTTGCAAATCTTCATGTTCCTTCATAAACTGCACTAATACATCTGTTTGCGCAGAATTGATTGAAGATTTTCGGTCCATTTTTATTTTATATTTATCTATGATTTGGAAGTTTCACCACTAAGATTAAAATATAAAATGACATCTATCAAGATGTGACGTTTGCTTGTTACTCTTAAACTACTATTTGAGCAAATGGTCTACCACATACATTTCAATTCATTGATAACATACGGCAACAATGTCCAAGTATTTCGCATGGCCCAGAATGCGGTTCTAAATTTCAAGAGAGCAAGGAACGTTCCTACTTGTGTGATAGAATACCTACTCACTTCTCTCAACTATATTCTATCGATGAGAATAAGCGTCCTGAAGAGTATCTATCGATTCGTACAGTAAACAGAGCGGAATATCCCTGAGTCAAAACCCTAGGACGAAAGGTGAATACTTTCCGCTTTCTATCGGGTTTCTGGATGTACGCCGAAGTCAATACCTTCAGCGAGAGAAGAGTATCCACAAGTCAGTACCTTAGGGACAGAAGTTTCATAGGAGTACGAATAGAATATCCTTAAGTCAGTACCTCAGGGACAGGAATTTCAGGGGAGTACGAAAGTAAGTACCTTTTGTACATAAACGGTTCAGGATTTTCACTGAAGTCAATAACATCAGCGTGGACAGGTTTATTCAGTCAATACCCTGCTGAACGGAGGAAGGGATTGTCAACAAGTCAATACCTTGTCAACCGGAGAAAGAAAGCCCACCGAGCCAATATCTCGCTAGACTACCTGCTACGATTCTCGGTCGTCCTTTTATATCTACACTGGCTTGGCAAGAACAGCTTTGTATTGAACCATAGTCGTCTCTAGAAAGATGTTAATAAAAGACCTTGAAATAATCATGAAGCTCTGGCCATCTTAGTGCTGCTCATGAAATATTCAGCTTCAGTAACCTGGCTTCAAGATGTCTTGACTTTCTGAATTGTCACGATTGAAACCCAGTCTTCTGGTATGAGATTAAATGCTCAGCTTCTCAACCTTCTATCCGACCACATTCATTGGATTTATGTTAAGATAATCCCATATGTTTTATCTCCATATTCTTCTATATCTGACAGGTGTGAATGAAATACAGAGTGGAAATTGTAGGAAAAATGTTCAAGAGACTCGAAACGGGATTCTCAATATGTGGTGTCGGTATCGCCGAGAAATTCTCCAAAAAGGTCATGGTTCTTGTGAAGCCCTACCCCAGATTCAGCTGCAAAATCCACTGACCTGAACATACTAATTTCTATTTGTTAAGTGGAATGTCATTAAGTCATCTGAAATGCGTGATATTCCGACATTCAACAATATTATTAACAGTATATGATCAAATGATGAAATGAAACAATTTAATTTGTTTAAATCGCTAACACAGTAGTTTCCTTCACTCGTGTGAGAAAGCTGCTGTGTTAGCGAAACGCGTCACAACTTCAATTTCAATATAATGTAAATTTCAACAAATTAAATTGTTTTATTCCATCATTTAGTATGAACCTACATCAAGTAAAAGCCTCATTAAGTTTGTCGAAAGCTTCTGAATAATTAGTATACATCGCAGCTATCCATTTTTGTTTTTCCTTCCAATATCAGCTTAACCTAATTTCCTGGCTTGTTTTCAATATGATTTATAATTTTTTCAACCAAACGCGTATTGGCTAATGGAAGATTTAATACTGATTTCTATTCCAGAAATACGTAAACTTTTCTATAAATAAAGTTTCACTCTTTTCATCTGTATCGTGATTTTTAGAGTACCTTTTTTGTGGAAAAATATAACTGGAAAAGTCCAGACTTTTATATTCGGAGCTATAATTGAATCTAATCAGAAGCTTCAAAGTATTTTCTTTCTATGTAAACTTCAAGTTTATTTCCAAGTTATTTTGCTATTTACAAAAACTACAGCAGCTTCCGCTGATTTCCCTTTATAATTAAAACATTAAGCAAAGCACTTCAATCCTCTAACGAAGTGCTCTTACAGCGAGAATCCACATTCTGGGGGATTAAAATGTTGAACTTTCAAAGACATTTAAGTAAGTCTCCAGCAGGCTGGCTAGAAAAGTTACTATAAGTTTCGACGGAACAAGTCTCTTGAAATTGTGATTACAAGTTGAAACAATAAATTGAGTAGGCTTGAAAAAGGCTATTAGAAACAGTATACAGATAAAAAAAACATTTAACGAGGTTAGTTTGATAAATTGGTTACGGATCAAAATTACCGCGCAGTGAGTCGTAATTCACATAAAACGAACGTCGGTAGAAGACGTGGCAGGGAAGTATGGACGTATTAGAGACTTAACGTGTGCATTCAAATTAGAAGACGCAGGATAGGGACGATAAGAGTAAGCCAGTAGAGTTTTTCGCTGCAATCTTCCGCTAACCCTGGTCCCAGGAAATATTAATATATTAATTTGAAAGATTATGATTTATTTAAATACTCAACTTCCTCTGAAAATTGAATATTTAATTCAATATCGTCTATCATTTCGACGAGTGACAACGGATGTGTTTGTTGCTTTATACCATGAAAGACTTGCAAAGAGACATGACGTTTAACGCGCCTCTGTACATTAGGTCATTTAGTTACATAGAATAGACCCATAACCCATAATAACATATGCGTCTTTGGTCTGGTGGACGAAGACGACGATGAAGCGCAAAAAATGGTATAAGCATCTCGAACGTTAAGGGTAATTACAACGTTTGCATGTAGATTCCTCTCGTGAAATTAGACGAAATGAAATAGAGATTGAGGGGTCTAGCACATTTAATTTTCGAAATACAGGGTGTTGAAATTTAGAAAACTTGAATGTTTTAATTCGATAACTTTAAAATGGATGGATAAATTGATTTGACGTTTGGCAGGTTGTTTCCAAATGTAAAAGGGCATATTTTGATAGAAATAGTAGTTTGTGCAACTAGCGTGGATATGATGGCCATATCGCACGAGGACGAAGTCTGAGCACGACGCCGTAGGCGGAGTGCTCAACTGTTCATGTGCGACATGGACAATCCACACGAGTCGAACAGCATATTTTTTCTACGACCCACTTAAGAAAAAATCTAGAAAATAAAAATTTCTATAAACTGTAATATAATTTCAAATTAAAAATTTAACAATTCAATTTTATGTTTCCACTAATTTTTTTGTGGCAAACGGACAGTTCTTGAATGTCCAATTTGTATAATGCTACGGTTTCCTTTTTTAAATATACGATGCTGTTATAAGTAGATGTTGCCAGTCGGACTCCCTCATGAAGGGTACTGTACCATTATCTATAATAATGAATATTCTGCTGAATATTTCGAACGTCTACCTGTTGTCGTTATTAATATCAAGCAGAATAATTATTTAAAAATAGAATTAACAATAAAAAAAACTTCTTCATGGGGAATTGAACCCGGGCCTACCGCGTGAGAGCCTGGTTTGCTTACTACTCGACCAACGAGGAATATGCAAATTGCTTATCTATAACGTCAGATGTATTACATAATTTTTGCTTGAGAGGAACTAAAGTTCCTAACGTGTGTCCCGCGACACGTTCTACCTTTTTTTGGACTGTTCTTTTACCCACCCTTTTAATCATGACCTAATGGAATATCTGGGGATGCCCGCAGATGGTTCGGGTCCGTTCATCAGTGTTGACGATCCTACTCTTGCAAGTTCGTCAGCTTTTCCATTGCCAGCGATTCCTTTGTGACCTAGGACCCACTCCAGTGTTACACTGTTCCGAGTCGCCAGTCTTCTAAGTTCTTCGCCGCATTTCCATACCAGCCGAGATGTTACCTGTATATTAATTTGGGAGCACCTATTTTAAAAAGTGATAGATGATTGAAAATTGAAGCTTTCATTAAAACAAAAAATAAATATCACAAATGTGAATTTAACCTCTTCAGCTAAATTATTCACAATTGTTGAGGAATCTATTTCTATTGCCACATCCCGATGAATACTCATATTGCGGCAGTATGCTAATAAAATATTATTGTACCTTTATTGTATTTTCTATGGGGAGGTTTTGAACCCTCAAAACCCCTCCTTATATACGTCCCTGGAATGTTGTCTAAGAAGTTTTGAGTCGTTTCCCTTTCCATGAACATTGAAATCAATGGATCTGGTGGTGGGACTAATTGTGGTAATTTTACTTTACTACCAGCACAACATAATCCAGTAGATTGACCGTTGTATTGTAACGCTTCACAATATTGACAAATGATTGTAATTTCTTCAATTGTCACGGAACAATAATCTACTTCGGTATCATAGTGGAATGCTGCTCGTTCCAGGTTCACAGGAGCACTGCTTGATTTTATTGCTTCGCGCTCGCTGTTGTTGTGTTTGGTGTGTTCCAACTCGCTCCATTCTAAGCCTGTCTACCTCATTATCATTCAGTGTAGAACGCAATTCTGCCAATACGAATGTTATCATTATCTGTCTCTCGCTGGACACCACTGCGGTTTGGTTTGGTTTGCACGTGAAGTTGCTCGTAGCACATTTGAATGACTTCGCTGACTTATGTCAGCTTGTCTTTGCCTTGGTATTTTGAAACAATAACTCTAAATAAAGTTCTCATACACTGACAAACTGATGACAGAAGATTTTATTATAACGGTGTAATGATGACAGAATCACAGGGCACTCCATAACCTTCCAGATTAAGACTAACTATCTTCCCAATACAAAACGTCATTTAGATTCTTCGGAAGAAAGACTGACCGTTTTAATGAAAGATTTCATATTATATCACCTTAACCTTCCCTGGACTTCGACAAACATTTAATAATCAAAATCAGCTAAGGCCCCGAGTTTAAGCGAGACAAACGAACAACAATTGATTTGGTTGAAAACCAAATCTACCCTTTGATTTGGTGCTAATAACTTGAAGCATGTGAAGCGAATGCTTACTAACGAATTAAAAATTTATATAGAAACACAGGATGATTAATACGGCGATAACGACTGTTTCAATCAGAATAATGTACGGCAAATGTTCATATTCGTTAAAAATCGTTGGTAGATGATAGATGGTCATTCCATTAATTAAACACACGTATATACGGTGAATGTGAATACTTCTAATTATTCAAGATAACAGAAATATATATTTTGGATCGATTTGCGGGTGAAAAATGTACGATTCATTTACTCAAATTAACGGTATGTGGATTTGGTTTGAATTATTCATGTATCGGTACTTAAATTGGAAAAAAATGTATCTTCTAATTAAAATGGTATGGATGTTTATATTTTCATTTTAGCTTGCCGCAGGTTTTTTAAGAAAGCGCGGGGTCTGAAAATAATTTGCCTTACGGTTGTCAATGTCAACGTCAATGTCAATTATCAATGGGAATAGGAATAGGGAGGAAACAACGCAACAAAGGGCAAAAACAGAGTTTCAAAAATTACAACGACCGGTCTGCATAATGTAATTTAAGAAGAGCAGCATTTCGTTTATTGAGCTTTCGGAATAATTGGTTACTTTTCCTAGTTCACTGTGGAAATCAGATTTTGTGTGATGTGACCTGTTGTATCTGTTACTTTTTATACACTCTCCGAAGTGTCTAACCAGCAGAGATAGTATTACACCTAAACAATTCAGTTTATAACCATCCTTTTTTCAATAAATATTTTTCCACTCAGCTTCTACCTGAAGTAATTGTGTTTGAAAAAAAGTAATGCCTTCACCTTTCTGAGAAAGTATTGTTCTCTAGAGCTGTTAAAATACGTTGTAGCATTTTCACAGTTGAAATTTTTCGATTGAAATATTCCTTGGAGGTTAAATGTATATTTTTTCTTCGCTGAGTTCGTTTCATTAAAATTTCACATCTTGACTGTCATCAGTATTGAGGTGAGAGTTTGCAAAATATCCTCACTACCAGCATTTTAACTAGAATCTTCTTTTGTCGATCTTTCTTGCGTAAAATAAATTCAGAGAGAATACTGAAGAAGTTTTCTCCTAAGCTGAACTAATTAAAAATTGCATGTTCTGTCATACATTTATTTTAATGAAGTAGGTCTTTGAAAAAACTTTCCGAAATATCGTATACTACAGACTTCACCTATTTTTAACACTGTTTATAATCAGATAATGATTTGCTATGAAACTTAAACTGTATCGCATGCCAACTTAAAATTTATAAAATACGAGTAAGAAATTCAATTGGAATAATTATCGAACCACAGTTTAGTCTCACTAGTAATTATTCCATTAAAACAAAGTTTCTAGCCTAGCTCAGTTCTCATTAATTATTCATTTTCTGCGCTTGTATGCTAAATCTTCAAAGAAGATCAAAACTTTTATTGGTGCCAGGTGTTTAGCGTCACCGGTCTATATTCAAACTTAAATATTTATAAGGAATAGGATAATACATATATTTAAGAAAATCTCAAACATCTTTCAATTCCATAGTGCAGTCTGCCTAGTTCAGTATTGATAAAGGACGTAGGAACAAAGGATTATCACAATGTTGGATAGTTGAGCAGTCAGTCATTAAAGCACTTACTTATAAAATGGAATGCCTGAAATAACCTTATTATCTAAACCAGAGCAGCATGCTCTCCAGGATACTCGAGATTAATGGGAAATCAGATAGAAGGTGAACTCACAAGTATAGGGGCTGAAACGCCCTTTCTAAAACCGGAACCTTTTTGCGGTATTATCAATAGTAATACCCCTAGGGTCTTGATAATACCGAGATAATTTTGTCATAGAGAATGCTGAAATCGTGTTGGTTGATAATAGCCCAAGGCCACAGGCCGAGGGCTATTATCTCTGAGCAGTACGCTTTCAGCATTCTCTTTGACAAAATTTTGAGTATTTATCAAGACCCAAGGAGTATTCGATAAGATAATTTTTTACTCTGTAGATATCAAATAATTGATTGTCTATCTGACGTTACAAACTTTATTAGTTTTAATCAAACAAATATTATTCATTTTTGTTTAAAACTACAGTTGTGAAAAGTACAATTGGTTGATTAATTGAATCGTTAGATGCAATAAAAAACCTTCGCGACATTTTTAATCCAATTGTCTCAGTTTGACATTCATTTGATTTTTAATCAAAAATAAACACCACATGTAGGGTATTATCGCTGTAATACAGCAGTGATT
Organism: Galerucella pusilla; assembly: GCA_910591695.1. Taxonomy (NCBI): domain Eukaryota; kingdom Metazoa; phylum Arthropoda; class Insecta; order Coleoptera; family Chrysomelidae; genus Galerucella; species Galerucella pusilla. The sequence continues at coordinate 9,883 of CAJUYI010004443.1, forward strand.
GGATGAAATTTGACACATGACTTGAAATTGAGTAATTTGATTGGTTACTATATTCAGTAAAAAATTATAAAAGGTAATACCACGAGTGCTTTAAATGTTATCGATAATTTTTTCTTTTCCACGAAAACTTGTTTATTTGGCAAAAATATGAAAACAAACCGATTGAGAAAATCACGAGTCCGTTAGGACGAGGGATTTTATCTAAATTCGGTTTGTTTGAATGTTTTTGCCTTAAATAAACAAGTTTAAGTGATGAAAATAAAAAATTATGTGATAAAATTTGAAGAGCGGGTTGTATTTGGGAAGATTATTTCTTTCAATTGTGGAGTAGAATTTTGTATTAATATTTTCTTGGATGATGGCACTGAATCGGTTTGTGTTCATTTTTCAATAAACTTCGAAGCACTTTTAGTTGTCAATAATGACAAATTCAAAGTAAAATTTTGACGTTTCAATGTAAACAAGGTATTATCGATGAAGAAGCAGAGTTATCAGTATAATACCGAATGATTGGCTAGAATAATGTATTGCTATTGGTTGAAACCACCAAAATGTCAGATTTTGACAAGTGAAAAAAATAATCATATATAATACCACGAGAGTGAGAATTTTGTCGGCAAAATTTTTCGATTGTCATGAAAGTTTGTTGCTTGGCAATTTTGCGAATGACATTTTTAACAAAACCACGAGCCGTCAGGCGAGTGGTTTTAAGATTGTCAGTTCAAAACCTCCAAATTTTGTCAGTTATCAATTCACTCTGGTGAAATAGTCAGCGATATAACATTGGAAGAAATGGGTGAAACCAAGAAGATAGGATTATAGGAAATAATTAATAGTGATCAAATATACTCCAGGAAACTAGCAAGTGCGATGAAAAAAATAATGATCAAAGTAAGACTTCACTTGAAGGTTTGACTTTACAAAATACTGACAGCCTAGTGGGAACCTGAGCACTTTAATAGCTCAAACAGGAGGAAGAATGGAGATTCTGCGAAATAGAAGTGGAAACCTTCATTCACATACTTGCTGAATGCACTGAAAATTTTAGGGAAATACCTGCCTACATTGAACCATGTGGATATCCTTCTCTGAAATTCTTTAAAGAAATGAGACTGGAGAAAGCGCTGGTCTCTAAGATATTCTCAGGAAATGAGTCTTAGTCTTAGTTTCAGTAAATGTTTCCCCTCACGGCCCAAAATAATACATATATAGGTACAAATATCGCTATTCTTCAGCCTTCCTACTTTTTCATTCCACTGATGATGTAAAGATACTTGTGATTCCCTTCAAAATTCTGTCATTCTTGCCATAAGATCGTCCCTAGCTAAATCTCCCCTTTGTTGCGCTACTTTCAAGAATTTATATCTTCAATGAGTCAGTGCTTAATATTGGGTGACGATCTCACTCACCAATTCACTGACCGTAAACCTTGTTATGATATTTCTATTGGCATATAAATTATTGAAGATCATTTAAATCGAGCGAGTTAATTCAATCATAGTAATTTGAATGTATAATTTTAACTGCGGCGAGGATAATTCTAATGTAACAATAACTTTTGGCATTTATTTATAGGGAGCATTACATGAAAAATATTCAGTATCTTTCAAGGAATTCAAACTCGACTTAGAATTGGACACACTCGCTTCTCCCACGGCCACCTGATGTCTCATTCTGCGGCACCCATATGTGAAACATGTCAGGCTCCAGTGTCGGTAGTGCATGTGCTAGTGGAGTGTACCCGTTTTGCTCATCAAAGAACGCTGTACAATATACCGAATAAAATCACAGACATTATCGGTGAAAACTGTGACGTTGAAAAATTGTTACTTTTCCTGAAAGCAGTTAACTTACTGTATAAAATTTGAAAATTCTATTATGTATATGTAAATCAATGTATATCAATTTATTGTTGGGCGCTAATAACCCTAGGGGTTGATGCGCAAAAAATTTCAAAATAAAAAAAAAAAAAAAAAATACCAAGGTTTATTATTATTCCGGAAAAAAATGATAACACTTACTACCATAGTATCGGCTAAATTGCAAGATCCTTGCACACCAAAATCTTAAAGAATTTTTGGAAAAATATTAAAACAGACTCACATGCTTAGAATATTTCTCATGATAAACATATATACTATCAGTGAATTATTTTTAATTGGGTACAGAAATAATTTTCCTCCACCAAACAATTATCACTGTATTATTACCGGAACTTTGAAATAAACAAACAATATTACTGGTTAAAAGATTGAAGTATAATAGTTGACGCAAATGGGTAGATGAAAGTTTGTCGTTAGCGAACAACTCCTTGAACGAATAGCATCGCGTCTGTATTTAGCTTCTCTGTTCTTAAAACGATTAATAGGGAAATAAGTTTGTCCTCCTTGCTATTAACTTCAAACTCAAGTATTCTCCATTAGAAGATTTCAAAGGTAGTCACTTTGTGAGATAATTATTTGTCTCTTCATGGGGTGAAAAATAATTGGAATTGAATGTATAATAATTCATCATCACGAAAAATATTTTTCCTACGACCACATAGGAAAGTGACATATATCGCACTGACTAGTTCTATGGAAAGTGACCTTTATTCATACGCGTACGGAAAAAAATCTTATCCGTACGTGTGCGGATAAAAAAGCTGTCAAATTGAATGTTGAAATGCTAGTCTTTTTACTCCGCAAATCAATATGTATATGTGAAATGCTTATTTCCTAAGTTGATTTGTCCATATAATAATATAATATAATCTATTTATTTCATTTAAAATAAAAAAAAAAAATACCGAGTCCGGACTCGAACCACCCTACTGCTTGTCAAAAATCGAGCCCACGGATGCCTAGACCGCTCGGCCATCCCACTGTTGTAGCTTATGGTTCTTGTCCAAGATACTAATAAGCGCTAAGGAAATATACACAACAGTTTATTTATTCTCCGAAATAAAATGTGTTTATATCGACATTTATTGGACTTTCATGTTATTAAAACAATAAATATCCGTTTTCAATTATTTGAACAATGAATCCTTAAAATAGCTAGTTAATACTTTCAATCTCCTACAGGTAGGCAACAAGTTAAATATTAATTCTAACTTTTTTATAAAGGTACTTTTTTCCATTGCATAAAAATCACAATTTTCTGGGCCAATTTCAAAGGTAACTAATCAAAACCATATAAAGTATTTACAAATACACATATGTAAAACCTCTCACATCTACATAAAAAAGCAAGATTATACATGCCTAATTTGGTAAAAGTATATCGCGTGGTCGTAGGAAAAATAGTGTACATAACTTGTGCGAAAGTGATTTTTCACACTCGTGGGATTGTCTCACTCGGCTGCGCTCGTGAGGCAATACTTCCCACTCGTGTGAAAAATGTCACTTTCCGCACACGTTACGTAATATACTATATAACAATAACTACCCCAATTATTTATAGCAAGATATGGTAAGAATGCTCTTAAAATATACAGATTCGGCAAATCTGTTCAGTACAGCTATTCTGTGATTGGAGAGAAGATAATCATACAAGAACAGAGAAACAATGTCGTATTCCCCTCTCCGGAGAGTGTATCAAGTTCAATCGAGTCCAGAGTAGTGGGTGTTTCATGAAGGAGAAGTCTTTTGTTCTCTCTTGTACATATGGGATTTTATGTATCAGTGCTTACTGCTGCGCTACTATTCCAGGTTCTAAGTCATACGAAAGATAAATATTTGCCTAACCTGTATATGAAAAGTTCAGGGTGTCTTTTCACTAACAGTGGGAACTCCTATGAAAATAATCACTAAAGTGCGCATGCGAGCTCTCTCGAAATTGCAAATTATGATATAGCCCACATGCGCACTTTATAATTGTATATTCTCGTAGGAGATCTCACTGTTAGTGAATAGACCCCCTGAAAGCAAAATGATTAAAGTTAGTTCATTGAAAGACACAAATAGTCCAAGAGACTAGGTAAAGCTGTCAATATTACCAGCCCAGTGAACTGAATGCATTGTTGACAATTGGAATAACGCATCTTCACCATTCATGTATTGATCTATTTCGTAGTTATATAGCCTTCTGTACCCTTATTATCCTCCTCATAATTTTCCTCTCTAGAACTCTGAGATTTCCTTCGTCTTTATCAGTTAGTCTCATATTTTCTCCGGCATATGTTATTACTAGTCGAATTGCGGCTTTATAAATTTTGATCTTGGTTTTTCTACTGATGCATTTGTCCCTTAGTAGTTTCTGATACTTCCAATACACTTTGTTTCCGGTGATCTCTGCACTTCTGTTGTTCTTCTCATCAATTATTATTCCCAGGTATATAAATTTACTTACTCTTTCAAAAGTGTAATCCCATATTTATAATGGCTGCGTTGTCCGTCTTCCTCGAAATTTGCATATATTTTGTCTCCTCTTGGTTGATTACCAGCCCTCCCTTTGCTGCCTCTTTTGTTGAGTTATTGAATGTATTCACTAGGTTTTCTTCGTCTCTGGTAACTAAAGCTACGTCATCGGCATATTATTTGTGTGGAGCTGCGGCTGATCATTCCTTTTATGCCTATTGCTTTAATCACCCCATCTAGTGTTATGTTAAAAAGGGTTGTAGACAAACTATTTCCTTGTCTTACACCTACTTCAATGTTAATATCTCCCGTATTCCCGTCTCTGGTTATCACCTTTGCAATCGCATCCTTCATTGTCATTTTCACTAGTCTTATTAGTTTTTCTGACATTCCTATGTTCCTCATACCAGATATTAGCCACTCTCTGTTGACTGAGTCAAACGCTTGCTGAAAGTCAATGGGTAGTATATGTAGTTCTATGTCATGTTCATAGCACTTTTCGATTGCTTGTGTTAGTAAATGAATGGCATCTACCGTTGATCTTCCTTTTCTAAATCCCTGTTGATATTGACCTAATTTGGGTTCAGCCTGTTTATTTAGTTCTATTTGTATTAGATTGGTTTAAAGTGAATAGTTTCTTCTAATACCAAAAAGGGCTATCGGAGAACGTTTCTTATGGTTGCCAAAGCTTTGCGCTTCCTACTTTATCTTGCAATGTAGGTACTATTATATGTCGGACCAATAAACCAAAAAGTCAAAACGAAATATTCAACAAATCATATCAATTGTCTTCATCATCTGAAAAATCTTCTGATGAACTGTCACCAGTGTAATTCAATATCCGTCGGGGCCTATCGCCTGGGAAGTAATTGTTGCTGCTTATTTGAACGGTCACTATCTTTAAGGAATATTTTTCAAAACCTATAAAGCGTTAGAAAAACTATTATTCTGCGATATCTATTGGTAACGCGTTTATCAAATACGACAATATCACAGGAAGCTGTAATAAAACTTGATTAAATTGACTTATTCTTCTTCTTCTTGTTATACATTTATACATTGCTATACATTTTTTTGTAGGCGCTGGTTTCTCATTCATAAATGAAAAAATTCACTATGAACATTTGGTAATTCTAGTGTTTAAGCCGATATTTGCTTTCTGTATTATTTAACTTCAATCAACCCTGCGGTATCGAGAATCAACTATGCGGTTTTGGAAAATATTCACATCAATGGGACACGCAGTGCAAACAAATAGCATACATCGCTGTATTTACAATTGTTATGAAAATACGGTTATTAAAAATCGAAGTTCACTGAATAATGTTAAATTCGTTTGGTTCAAATTCAAAGTTATGTTTCGCGTGTTACTTGTCGCTGCTTCATTTTTTACACTAATGAATCGTGATTAATCGATGAATTGCGTTACAGTGTTATTGCTAACACCAGAATTGTGAGATATGCTGGGAAAGTTTAAAAACTAGTTACTAATTAGGTTGTGATATCTGGGGGACGTGCTACCACCAAGTTAAACAAAACCTAAGAGTTCGCCGTACCATGTCTTTTTCAAAACCATTTACGATCCCACTGTGAAATCGTTGCGAGTAACGCTAGATTTTTATTACTGGGAGAATGCATAATATGAAAATGATGATAATAACGATAATAATTTTTAAAAAGATAGGAGAAATATACCAATAGTGACCCATTTGAAAATATTTGATTAGAGTTTATATATTTATGAATTTTTTGTTGGTGATCATATTTTTTTATTGTAATACCATCCTTTTAACTCATTTTATATATTGTATCCTCTCCAGCTTGTTTCTCCATGTATATAAATGATTCTATTAAGATGTTTCATGATATCTTAATAAAGTCATACTTCCTCATATTTTTTATTTCGGACAAAAATTGGTTTATAATGATCTAAATTCAAAATTATCATATTATTTTTCATAGTTAATATCTCCAGCATAGGAAATAGGAAAATATAGGCCATTGTGAGGTCTTGACATGCAATTAGGGGCAATAAAGTGAGCAAAAGAGATTAGGCTTAATTGCAAAATCAATTTACTAAAAGTAGTGCTTTGCCGTTGTCATCGTCATTTTATGAATATCCTGGAAAACGTTTAATATTATTGAAGTTGGATTAGGGTTATTGGTGAAAATTTTCATACAAAGTTGTCCGGTGCTTATTTGGATGAAAATTTCTTCACATTATCTGGAATGTTGACTGTATTCCAATAAAAACTTATGATGGTAGTTTTTATGAAAAACACATTAGAAAAGCATTAATCTTCCCATTTTTAGGGAATTTAATATTGGTATGCGAAGAATAAAATGGAATAACTTGACTTTGGAAATCAATCGAATAATTGTGGAAACATTTTTGACACCATTTTTGCGAAGAGGTTTTCCTAAGGTATTACCAAATCCTTGGTAATACACGCTGGGAATGTTCTTGTAAACTGAGAATAATTCAGATATTGGAAGGTACCAGCTTTTTTGGTATTTATTTCTCGAACCCAAAAATTGTTTTTGTAGTTATACCCCTACTTGCATATGTATGTGACTGATTCCGAACTATACTTCGCTATGCGTCTGTCTGCGATAGTGACCGGAGTAATATCACTTTCCGCACAAGTGAATAACTATTTTCAGCCATATTCTCTAATAAATAAAATGCTTCTTCATACGTCAACTTTACATAAACTTAGTTGTTATTCAATGTAAATTTCGTTTGTTTGAAATATACGCGAATCCTCAAAGTAGCTTTCCGTGAGCAATATTTCAAAATCAGTTACCGAAATGAAGTTTATACAATAGAATAGCAAGATGCAACATCATGTGAATACGTGTTACCGATATGATACATCCTTAAAGTTTTCAAAATAGCTCCAACTTCCCTGTACCAAACTAGATCCAAACAAACTCCATAATAGAATAATTCACTTAGGAATCGTTTACTGATAAAACGATAGAACATATTATATAAGTTATGGTAACTTACCATGAAGAAGTTACTGATCGATTTTGAAAGTTTGTTTGAGAATTTCCGTAGTGTTACAGTCAAATGTATACGTATACGTTTGACTGAACATCTATACTCTCGATTCGAACAATGCCTTTCAGTTTGATTTATCTATTGGAAATTAGGTAAACGATTGCAACCTATCTCTTGTGTTCAAGGAAATATCATAGATTCCGTATATTGAGAAACTCAGATGACTCCTAGGTTCTCTCAAGTGAGAACGTTCAAACATTACGATACCGGGTGGCATATCATTCTTACTTATTTCAAGCTACATAATTTACTTCACAAACGAAACAGAAAAATATGTGAGATTATGTTGACGAGCCTAGTTCCAGAAATCCGTCTCAATATCTTAAATCTAGATATCCATGGATTCGATGAACTATTCAATTAGGCAGCCTAAGATAAAAAGTAAAATAATATGTTCTCCATCCACGGCCGGAAGTACGTACTTGCTGCTTACCAACAGAAGTAGCAAGTACGTACCGGTCATGAAAAAAGAAATATAGTATACACCACACAGGAGTCTCAAACTTGTAATTCATTTCATATAATATACCAGTAAATAAGTGATGAGAGTACCTATATTGATAGCACTTACTCACCTGTTTATACCATACCTGACAATTTGCGCAGAGGAGGAAGTGGGCAACCTCTACTTTTTCAATTCTGTTTGATATATTCTCTCAACTGCTGTACGATTTTCATAAACAACCTATAAGAGGTGTAGATTGTGTGAATTTAATTATTTCATATTATCGGTACGCAGTTTAGCTTGGGTAACCTATAGCTTATACCGGATCTTAGACTATAAGTTCATTCTAATTTTTTACACTCATGAATATCCAACTCACTTCTCATACTCTGCTCCTACTAGTTATTATTTTCCTAATTGACTCCTTGACTCTGGTTTTAGCGTAAACTATTTATATTGTTACGAATGCGACCTTACTAGAAAGGTTCTCGAACAGACTGTTCTCAAACAGCGCACCAGGCCAATGGTTTATCGCGAATGATCTTGAATTATAAAGTATACGCTGAGGTGGTATATTCAAGAATTTTCTAGAGATTCGAAGGACTATATACGCGGGTTTTCGAGTGAGTAGAAGAGTTGTTCAGTATACATATGCGGCTCTGGTCTGGTGGCCGAGGGTAACCTTGGTCACGGCTAGATCGCAACTGGCACGCCTTCAAAGGGTGGTCAGTTTGGGGGCAACTGGCTGCATGAGAACTACACCAACTGTTGCGATGGAGGTGATCCTTGATCTTC
>CAJUYI010004444.1:0-18528 GCA_910591695.1 Galerucella pusilla
GAGCGCTCTAACCGATACAGAACGCCATAAATATTTCTCAATCGAATTGTAAAGCTGAAAATTTCCTTAACAAAAGTATCCGACGTCATCTATCATCGTTTTCCAGCTCCTTTCATTCGGCCATTTTATTCTGTGATAAATAATACCCATTTCGTATTCATTACTTTTGAACTCTCTGTCGGAATTCGTTACAATAAAATAATATTCATTGCATTTTCTTCTTCTCCCAAGAAAGTACTTCGCTGAAGGATTAAGAGATTATCCAACAGTTTCATGATTTTAGAGAGGATAAATATTTAATATTATACAAAATATCACTTATAAAGTGAAGTAAAGTTTTGATTTCGAGAGATGAAGATGTGCATTAACAGCGCTTTCAGACGAGACACTTTGTGGCGGGCTTCTAGTGTCTGAAAATAATCGCGCAGCTGAAAATACATTAATACAAATAGACGCATTCACACGAGACACAGATTATTTATATCAAAGTATTTTTAGCCGCGCGATTCTTTTCAGACACTAGTAGCCGGCCCAAAAGTGTATCGTCTGAAAGCGCTCTGACACTATTTCAGTAGACAAAGTTTTCTATCGGGTGAATATGTCAAGCGAGTCCAGTTTTGTGATGAAAGGGATCTGGTTTTGAGCAATAAAACGACATGGCATTGAAGTGGCAAGGTGGAATGTGACAAGATTCAGATAGGGGACACGGATAACACCCAGCAAAAAAGCGCATGACAAAAAAAACTGATTTCAACACCTTTATGTACCAAAAAAATTAAGTTTAAGGTGCCTCAGTGGTATAATAACGTGCCTTAGTGGTATAATAAGGTGCGCCGGTACCTAATCTACGCACTCACTAGACCGTTAGATAGATAGATTTTATGAGGTGGCTTTTGGTCTATTCCACTGTGACCTTTTCAGATCTATTGTGGTCCCCTAAATTCTAGATTACATTCTCCAGCCTGACTCTTTTCAAAAAGTCTATCAGTGTGGAGAATAAACCTTTCATATAGCTCTCTGCCTAATGCAAAAAACCGCATATTTGCCAGGCTATCGCACAGACATAGAATTTGTTCTGCCGCTTCTTCACCAGCACATATCTTCATTTGTCAATCCCATCTGCTTTAAATGCCTATTGAGCTTACAATGCCCCGGTAACAGATCCACTACAACTTTGACAGTTTTCCTATCTTTGGCCATCAGATCTGCTGTAAATTTTGGCGAGTGCTCTAATATGAACTTTTTCGCTTGCCTCTCTCCTGGTGATTTCCTCCACCATTTCAGAGATTTGTGGTCAGTCCACTTCTTTGTTCCCTTCCTTGTTATGGTTCTTGCAACGCCGCAGAAGGGTTCCGGCCCAGCGAATGGCATTTATGAGCCTTGTTTGGCCATTTCATCCGCTTTTTCGTTGCCCTTATGACCCTTGTGCCCCAGTACCCAGGCTACCGTAACATTGCTACGCTCATCCAGTGTGTTTAGGGCCCGCACACAATCCCATACTAGCTTAGAATTGACTTCTACGGATTTGAGTGCCTTTAGCGCTGCTTGGCTGTCTGTGAAGATGGCAATTGAACGATATATTCTCTTCTGCCTTTTAATTTCCTCCACACAGTGGTGAATCGCCTTCATTTCCGCCTGGAAAATTGTGACATTCCTTGATAGGCTTACTGGGAAGGATATCCCTTGCCTTAGCCCTACTGTACCGGCTCCTACGCCGTCTAACGTCTTTGACCCGTCTATATACCACTAGGCCGTTGTGCTGAAGGAAGGAGATATGGAATTGTTCGCGTGGCCTCCCAATTCTCCTGATACTACTCTGTGCGTTGTTGAAGACATGGTTTTGACAGCGAATATTGACTGAACTGGACTGTCGTTTGGCTGTCTCAAGGAGCTATTTTAATGAGCTACAACAAAAAATAACCAGCTTGGGAGAATTATTTCAATTGAGTTTATAATTCCCTTCATACACAATTTATGAGTAAACTAAATTTTTCTCAGACCACGTTTTCTACTGGGAAATCCTTAATGTATCCTATCTTGTATTGTTCGTTTTCTATTTGCTGTTTTTAATGCCTTCAAACTATAAAAATAAATAAACATGGGATGGGTTTTCTTGTGATATAAACAAAGGTTTTGAAAAATTTACATTAAGACCCAAGGAAGTTATGATAACACTTGGGAAATTCAATAGTCATTAACAATTCAGTGTTTTGAAACGCGTACGCGTTCGAGCGTGGATCGTAGGTATTTTCCAGAACTATTATTAAAGTAGACTTTCCAATGTTGTTTGGAAATTCAAATAAGTTGGTATAGTTTTTTGGGTAAGACAATTTCTCATGAATAAAATGGTTATTAAGTATTAATTATTATGACAGCAGTGCTTAAAAATGAATTCTATTATCGCTTAAAGCATAGAGCATCCCATTCAATACGAGTAATAAGATGAAGAAAGAACATTCACACCGTTCACAGTATATAAAAGATGTTCTCCCCTTGCCACGTAGGTACTAAACGCGACAAAAGTATTAAAAGAAAATCTGGAAATGGGTAATCAGCCTTTCCAAGTAGTTATATTCGTGCAGTGCGTATATGTGGCATGATTTCGGTAAATTGCCTGAACGTTATCTCCATCACTAATCTCATTCGTGGAGTTGACCTATACGTCTTCGACACTGGTACAAAGGCATATACAGTAGAAGTAGAAGTGAAAAAAATATTAACGCCGTTTGGAACAATACTTTAAGGCTGAAAACAGTTGGAAGTCATTAAAAAGATATAACCTTTCTGAAGTAGATGTGCCAGTAGAGAGAACAACTAATGCTGTAAACCAAACGACACAAAAAACTGTCAATTCAGTTCTTCTTCTCTTTAAGGAGCTAAGAAGGTCACTTCCAGTGTACTCGACAGAAATTGTTCTGTCCTAACCTCCTCTAACCATATTTATTTTTTGATAGAAAGAATATCTTCCCTGAAAATACGGTTTTCTTGAATCTTCCTTCATTTTTCCGGACAAGCAAATATAGCTGTTTAGGAGCTCAGTGTACACATGTGCAGCTTTCAACCGCACTTTGCCTCTATTAATGCCGGCTCAACGAATTTTCCCGACCATCTGTAGCCCAACCGTCTGACCATCTGTAGCCCAGCCTCGACCGTGCGACCATCTGTAGCCCAGCCTCAACCGTCCGACCATCTGGTGACCAGCCTCGACCGTCCGACCATCTGTAGCCCAACCTCGACCGTCCGACCATATTCCGAAACAATCACAATCACTAGTGACTAATGACGCCTAAATTATCTCTGTCCATACTTCAATTCGTTGTCTTATTGACAAAGGTTTGGCATTAATAAATTTAGTTTAGTAAAAAGTCTTATTTAACCTCCGTAAATCTTTGCGAACTGAAAGTTTTAAATGTTAGCGGCAATAAGTTTCAAATTATTGAGAAAAGTAGTTAAAACTTAAGAGGTCTGACGTGAAGTGATATTAATTTCTGATAAGTTAATTTAAACACTAATTAAAATCATGTAATTTGAAAAAAATTGAATTTATAGTTCCAAGAAAACTCGAATCAGTTTATTTTGTACTTTTTCCATTCCATTAGATGTAATTGGATACTTTTCTAATAAAATTTTCTTCCCTAGCTCGTGCTGAATAAAACGAAAATAAAGTATTTTAAAATGGCTGCATACGAATACATTTTGAATAAACTCAATAGCATAGATGCTTAATTAGAACCTGGTAATAGTCTAAAATGTTTCTGATGTGTTTAACAATCAAAATTCCTCTTTTTGGATGAGTGAACAGAAGATCAATACATGCATGCTTCAAAACATCAATATAATTTATGTTGGAATACATCATAGTTAACCAAACAAGTTACTGATACAAAACATTGTTCAATTAAATATATAAAATATTGCACATTTGTTAAATAGTTGATTTAGCTATTTCAATTGCTGAAAATTGAAGTTCGGGAACTGGTTATGTGAACTGAACCTTATCAGACTTTTCAAAGAGCTTAATGTTGAAAGAATTGCATTCTTTAGACAATTTTAATACCCATACTACAGATTTAGTGCTTATCAACCAATTTTTCGCATTGATCTCTTCCAATTTCTTGCTGAAAGCGTGTTCTGTCACAATCAGAATTGAAATACACTAAGCTACCGATCAATGATCAATAAACTGTCTTTTATGTCATGTTAATAAATATACGTTTTGTTGTTAAAATTATGATCAGCACATTAAGTAGATTTAAAAACCGAATAATAACTTTAAGAATCGCTAACTGATAAACCCTGTTGAGACGCGATCATTGATTCAGGTTTTCCGTTTTGTGAGATGTTTCAAACTAATCTGAAATTATCGGATTTTCAGTTATCTTCTTCAGGAAATTGTTTATAGAAACCATGATATTACGCTAATTGTAATGAACCAAACGGTGTTTGAAATTGCTATAAAATGGCACGTCGTAGCCATAATGTCACAGACACGCGAAAAGTTGACCTGTGATGTTAATTTTTCACATTTTCACATGAAAAGGTGGTGGGTTTTTTAAAAGGAGTAAGCCTTACGTTATTCACCCCACTGAATAATCAAAATTAGAATATGGACCAAACAACAAGTGGTCTAGTTTATGACAGGGACTAAAATGTTGTTTAATATTTTATAAGTGAACGTAAACCTAGTGAGCATGATGTATTCAGGGTTAAGGACACCATTTTCAATCCAAACAAGATGTAACCTTTTATGACATTTCTTAGTTTTGAATACAATTCAGTTGACGATATAAATTTGTTAATACCTAATGGAGGACCTGCCACTATTATTTAGTCAATATCCTCAATTCTCCACTGTTTTTTCGTTTTCTTTTATTTTATATAATCAGATTAAACACGTTTAATCGATTAGAACCAACCCCCAAACTAATCTAGGGCTCAAAAACTAGAATTAAAACCTTCATGCTACAGTAAAATATCTCACTAAATGGCCCTTATTATTTGACTCCAAGTGGTCGCGTGTTCACTTGTGTATATGTGTGTGGGTGCCCTTTCACCCTTCTGCATTTTAACGTAGGTATAACAGCGGTCACGTTACCTTCACGTCACATGAACTTTTTTTGAATGTTACACCTCAGTAAGCTTTAATCTAATTCAGTAATATTTCATTAATTAAAAAATATTTAATCCAGTTTCCACCGAATTTGCTCTTCTTCTTAACCCCGATTAAATTAGATTAGAATTGGAGTGGCTCCTTGTCCTATCCCACTGCTAACTTTGCAGATCTATTGTGGTCCTTCCCATATTTAGAGCTCGATAGCTTTATTCTTTTTATTAGACTTTATAGCCTGAGTACCGCCTCCCTTGCGTAGCTCTCTGCCCTCGGTCTTTCTTCTCCTAGTATGTGAAACCGCACCCCTGCTAGACCTTCGCACTCACAGAGTATGTGTTCCGCGGTTTCGTCTTCTCTCTGGCAGAACCTGCATAGGCTGTCATCTGCTAGGCTAATTGTGTGCATATGTTTCCTCAGCCTACAATGTCCGGTCAGCATCCCTACCATCATCCTCGTCGTTTCTCGACTTTGACATAGTAGGGCGTGTGACAGTTTGGCCGAAAGGCTTCTGAGTAATAATTTTGCGTGCCTTTGTCCAGGGGTTTGATACCAGCAGCGCAACGCCTGGTTGTTTATCCATTTGTGGATAAACAACCGAGACAGAACACATTAAATTTATGAATCAATCTACTCTTTTATAATCAATACCTAATGATAGAGTCTTTGTAAAATATCAAAAAATTATTGTTAAAGTTGAAGAATAACTTAAGGACCGCTTCAAGATTGAGGTCAAACATACTTACACAATATTATTGCTTTTCTTTTTGATTAAACCTTTCGACCTAACTCATAATTTTTTCGATAACAGTTACATTAAATGGTATATAACATTTGTCCAAAGTAAGTTCGAAAGCATCAAAACAAACTAGATAAAAGAAGGCTCCTACATAAAGCTGGGATTTACAGATATCCTATTGGTTTCTGTTAACTTTGGCAATATATGAAGTACGTGATTTCTTTAAGCAATGTTCGGCTTTTCACCTTTTAAAAAGGATGCCTGAAACGTCTGGGATAGGAATTAGAAATGGTTCCCATAAAATAAAAACATTTCAGTTGTTTGGTATTATTATTGGATAATAATTTTTGACAGATTTATTGTATGGATGATAAGATTCAATACATTAAAGCGCTCTTATCGTGCGGGTTCGAAGGTCACTAACCATATGCATCAAATCAGAAGACACAGAGGTTACCAAAATGTTAGATTACAAATATACCCGGAGATAATAATGATGGTTGATGTTTCCTGCACACTGTTTGAAGAATTTACACTTTTTCATTCATTCTCGAAATAATCTATCAGATTAATTCCATTTTTTTTGCTTGATGCAAAATCCGAAAAATTGCTTCTTATTATTCATATTGTCACTTTGAATTTTCAAAGTCACATTATTGACATTTAAATAAAACTTCGCTGGTGGAAGACTTTTTAGAATCGCTTCTTTTTTCTCCGGTCAAAATTGCATGAGTCTGTCTTATTCATTTTACGGATTTTATTTGGAAGTTATGATTAAGCGCAATAGAAGAAAACAAAAACGGTGAGTATATCTTTGTTGAATGGTATGACCCGCATGATATTTAGTACAAACTTCAGCCTACTGGTTAGCCAATTCATTATCTGCAATCACTTCTACCCCGTGACCCAAATTAGACAGAGTATTGTTTCTTGCCAGCCTATCAGGAGATTCCTTACAGTTTTTCACCAGTCTAGACATAATTGTTGGATTGACGGGCGCCTTTTTGCTTAAAAATCTTGGTCGGTACCAACATGCCATCAAATCCTCCCCATCACTACCCACAATTATTATTTCCATGTATAATAATTTCTGTCGACAAACAGAATTCAAATTTATTGGAACATGCCACAAAATATTAGATACCGAACACTGGATTATTATATTATTATTCATTTAATTGTGTTCAGTATTTGTGTTAACATTGAGGTAACTAATACAAATAAAGCAAAATATTGAAATTAACCATCCTGCCCCAATTAAAATTGAGTCCTCGATGCGATACTGGGCGTCATGGGAAATAATGTTCAATTGTTATGCGCATATTTATTAATACTGATCCTGTGAGCAGCCTAGATTATATGGATTATCCTGAGGTGGGTTGAAGGCCACGGCAGGAGTAGAGGTAATCGCATTGCTGATGTTTTTGCCAAGGAAGAGGCTGGACTAAAAATGTTAGGACTCAGTGACACCTACGGCCTAACGACTTTGACAATTGCGGAACTAGCCAAACGTTACACCCATGCTCAATCCCTTAAGAGATGGGATGGAATCAAAGGATGCAGTCTTGACAGGATCACCCTGGGCGAACCTGGGAAGCTGGCGTCGAAGAAATATTTGGCGATGACCAGGAAAAAACTTACGTTTAACAGTAGGATTTCTGACTGGCCACTGTCAACTAAGGAAACACCTCCATACTATGGGGCTAGTGGACACACCTCTATGCAGGATGTGTGAACAGGAAGATGAAACTGACAGGCATGTCTTATGCGAGTGCCCGGATCTATCGCCAATAAGAGGCTGTATGTTTGGCGAGTCTTGGCCTACACCTGCCGATATAAAGGAGATATCTCCTAATGACCTGTCCATCTTCCTGGGGAGTACAGGATGGACGATGACCTAGAAGGACAACTTCTCGGAAGAATGTACAATGGGTCACGTGTGACCTAAGTGCTGTGAGCCTACACTCACCCTCCCTACTCTACAGATACAGAGCCTAGATTATAATAGAGATGAATATCTTATTTAATATAAAGTATTTCAATTAGATTTATCGATTAATCTTATATCTGTGTTGAATTTTCTCTTCTCGCAGCCTACTCGAAATTTTCGAGCCGAAAGACGACCCTCTTTCAACCCCTCGTATAGACGCGCTTCATTAAAAACCGCCCTCATTAAGATAAGTACCCATATTGCCATGCAGACGAAATCGAAACGAGAGAATATACTGGAGAAAAATCAACGAATACCTATGAACAGAATTTAAGTACAAAGGGGGATGTAAGCTTTATTTGGAGTGGATTTTACCATGGGTATTTTCTATATAAAATTCTCGAGGGTTGGGAGCGATGAGTTTTGAAGATCCTTAATTAAAATATTATTGTGTGTGTGGTATTTAACAAGCTTTTTAGGACTGGTAAAAGAATTTAAATTTATATTTTGAGTACAGTACAAATATTTAACGAAAATTATAATGGTAAACGTAAAAAGAGAATGATGATATTAATAAAGCTCAACCAAGAAAAATACTGAACATTATCTCAAAGTTATCTTCATTAAACACTGAAGATAAACTAACACTATAGTCCTTGTTCGTCCTTTACTTTCCCACTAATAAACTGTTCTTTGTCTTCACTTAAACTATTATTACATTTAACTATTTCTATCTGGTGGACAAAGACGACACAAAAAAATGCAATGATGAGACTAGGCAAGTTGCAAAAACTTGCTTGTCTCAGTATTGCAAGGTGCATAAGAAGCACGCCAACGGCAGCACTAGCAACTTCATTTGGCCTTTCTCCATTACACCTCGTGATAATGGGGGAAGCAAGGATGGGACTATTTAGGCAGCTAAGTAACCTGAGCAACAAAATAGTTAAATCAGGACACACAACCTTCAAGAACATCATAAGTAGAGCCATTTGAGATATGAAAACAGACTATATGGCCTCTAAACTTCTCCCCAGTCCCGAATATGAGGTAGAAATACCTTACAGAAAGGACTGGCAAGACCCAAGCAGACTGAAGTTTCCTCGATGGGAGACCTGGTACACAGACGGGTCAGAGACTGTGGAAGGGTCAGAAGCATGAGTGTATAGTGAAATGAGAAACACACTAGGAGAACATACCTCTGTATGTCAAGCAGAGATTTATGCTATCATATAATGTGAAAGAATTAACAAACCTAGAACTGACACTCACAGGATAAACATACTAACTGACAGCCACCTGAAGTATATGGCACACATCCAATGGACCTATATCGTAGGTACTCCAAGGTACGGGGATAGCTGGATGGGTGGACTAAACGTGGGAGTGGCGTACAATAAGCCAATAGGCTGCAGTGCTCCCGGCATCAGAACAGCTTCCAGAACACGCAAAAAAAAACTATTTCTATACTTTCAAATGCATTCAACGTTCTATTGCTGGATGTAACATTTTTTGCTGATTCCACAGACTTTCCTTGTGCTTTGAGTTATCACGACCGAATGGTAGAAGCTACTAGCAGTGGTGGAGTTTACGGTGCAATTGTCTATGTAGATCCCCTACTCCATGTCTTCACCAGTGCTTCCAGATGGGCAAATCTACTTTTGACACATTGATGACATACCTGACGCCTAGTCCTAATAATTCCTAAGTCAATTTCACTATTTCTAGCTTAATATTACACAAGTTATGGATTTTATGTCATTGCAAAAGCAGTAGGTACAATATACCTAGCTGAAAGGGTGGATGTTTTTCAGTCCTCCCAGCTCCAAGTCACAAACTCAATGACATTTAAAAATTAGCCACAGACTATTTACGTTTGGAAATATGTGCACCCATCACTCTAATACTTAATATTATAATGAAAAAATCGACTAATGACTCTGATATACTTTTTCTCTGAGATTTAAATTACGCAGAGCCTTTGGCAAAAAAATCTGATTAAAAAAGTAAAAAGAAAAGTTAAGAAACCATTCAGCTTTATAAGAGCTGTTTTATTCGTCCGACTTTACTTGTTTAAGGTCCTATTCATCATGCGCTGGAAGTGACTTGACAAAAGAACACGATTCAGTGCTGGTAAATTTCAAAAAGATAACACAAAAGTCGTATTTGATAATTTGTTTGTAAAGAATCATGTCTACGAAGATATCGATCTAGAAGCTGAACTTAAACTTGACATACCAACTGCAAAGAATCTGCAAGTTGTAGTGATGTGATATTTGACGCTTGATGCTTTGATCATCCTATATTTTTTCGGACTTTCGCTATATTAAAAGCAGCTAATTTTTTATACTGTATATAACGTGCTATGAATCGCTGAATTTGTCACTGGAAACTTTTTAATACAGGACATTGAATAATAAAAGGAAAAATGTTTGTGGAGGTTTCTATTTTCCAAGCAATCTAAAGATATAGATCACAGGAAAACGGTTCCAGCACTAAACAGCCGAACGCGTAGCAGATAGTTATTTATTGTACCAATTTGACAAAGGAAAAATGCTGGAAAATATTCTCCCACAAATATAACAGTGGTAGCGAGCAATTTCCTACTTGATTTACTTACATTCAACTGTATCTCTCACCTTAAAAACATCAATCATTCTGTTTGGTCTGTTTGATTACAGTTGTCTAGAGATTGGATTGTCGTCCTTTTTATCTCTTCTTGATTAATATCGCTGGGCTAAGTAATGTGACACCGGTTTTTTTATTTGTTCCACTCAAAAGCCTTCTAATTTAATGCTTTCCCAAAAAAAAATCCACTCTTAATACAAAGCGTCCGCTAAAATAGACTGTCATTCACCCAAAGCACTGTAATGGTCTAAAAAAGTATCTTCACTCTTATACCAACATTTCTTCTTGTTTATAATGAAATTTCTTGAGTACTGAAGTCACAAGATTCACAGTTATCAATAAGTTTCCTAATTTCCCATAAAAGTTAGTTCCCCATCAAATTTCCAATCCGATTTTTATAACTTACAACTTCAGGAATCCAGTTAAGTTCGTGCAGAAGAAGAATATGATAAATAAAGTAACAGCAATGTATCTGACATTTAAATATTTAACTCTGCGCTGACTCTCTTTTACGACTGTTTATCGCACCCGAACGAACATAGCCCAATGAATAGGATTTTAAAACAGTTTCTAATGATTGCCAATAAATTCAATCAGCTTCATGAACTAAAGGCGTAGCCTGGAAAGGAAGTTCAATATTTATTGAATTTGTTTCTTCAGGTAGCAAATAATACAAATGATACTAAACTACAATAAAACATCCTTAGTGTTTTAAATTTCGTAGACAATGTCACTGAATCCTTTTCACAAACAGACTTGTTATATACGAGTTGTTACAGTCTTCTGGACCTCTTTCAGTGATTGGTTCTAGTTGCATCAACTGGTTTTCAAATATATCCACTTGAGAAATAGCCAAAACTTTCAACTTTATAGCTTGTGCTTCAAGAAGAACGGGTCAGGTAAGATAGAGCAAAAATGTCCACTCATGTATATAGTATACATATACATAACCTACCTCAAAACCAATCCATTAATTAATAATTATAATATAATTGATGTTTAGAGAATCAATAGAGATAGCTCAGAAATCGTTACAGAGAGCAATGAATACCTATGTGCTTAGTTGGCGTATTATCCATAAATACGAAACAAATTTCTGGTTCAATATGAATTTAATCAGATATCAGTGGCGTTACAAATTGTTTTAAAACGAAATTTTCGTTTATATTATCTTTTTTCTCTGTCGCTCGAGTAATAATGCGAAAGTAAATTGTATTTCAACAATTTAAAGAAATCTGAGTACAGCTTTGAAGCTCTATCAGAACTAGAAGAATCGAGAGCTCATTTTTGGCTCCAAAAAAAGCGACAATTGCCATACAAGTTATTAGTATCAGACTACACTTGGACAGCAATAACAGAATAATGAAGCGACAGTGAATTGTATTTTAACAATCCATAGAAATCTGGAAACAGCTTTAAAGCTCTATTATAATTAGTAGAATCTAGAGCTTATATTTGGCTCCAAAAAAGCTACAATTGCCATACAAATTATGAATATCAGAATACACTCGGGCAGCAATAACAGAATCATTTCAATAACAAAACAAGCATATTAATATTAACAAAATAGGGCTACTAGAATAGATAAGGATGAGGTTTTCTGTTGAATATGTAGCGCAGGGTTAAAATCGTCACCTCTAGTTGCTTACAATATCAAAACAACAATGTGAATAATGTAAAGAAACAATTGTAGAAATCCCTTTTCCATGACAATTCTTATTAAAATTCATACGAAACTCAATGAATTATGGTTTAGTTTGTAACGAAACTAAGTTTCTGGAACAATACAAGGCAAAAGGTCACACAAATAGGCCGCTATTTGTAATGGATATACGTACTTAACGCAGGCTTATTGTTACTAATTATGAACGTTCATATTGTCTAGATTCTAACAAGTGGTTTCATTGTAGGCTATGATTATGGATTTTGCCTGGAAATAGGGAAACTTCCATTCGAATAATGTTTAAATTACAATTTTGATCGAAGTTTAACAATTCGTTGCATTGTTCAGCTTTGAAGTTACCATGGTAACAACGAATGTGAAAATTTTTTGTGTTCTCCCAAAATGTTCGCAGGATTTGTAATTATTTCTTAATTTTGATATCATATTCAAAAATATGTTAATAAGAAATTGAGGAAACTAAAGCAAGGACTGGCAAGTTAAAATTTACATCGTCATTGATTTCTCATACTCTAAATCAAAACTTAAAACGTCGTGTCTCCCACAAGACTTTTAAATTTTAAAGTTAGATTGAAAGTAGATCATACCGACTCGAAAAGTACTCGCATTATGCTTATTAAGTTGGTTAAAGTTGACAGAAACTTTAACTAACATTAAAGTTATTCAAGAGTTCCAAAGAAAACATATTTCTTCGTCGTTTCTTAAAATGTCTGTTGAATGCTTAGCTTAATTTTCCTTCTGCTCTCACAATATTAATTTGGTTTTCATCACATTTACTTTGAATAAAACGAGAAGCACGAAGATCTAGAATATCGCTGATACCTGGCACGTCCCAAACCCCATTTTCTTCGACTAATATCTACGTAACCAAGCAGCTGGCAATTCCTCTACCTCTAGGATTGATTTTTCTGAATATGCAACTACAAAAAAAAATGTAAACAAATCCGCTGCTATGTTATATAGTTTTTTTACGATAAAAAGACGATGACGTTGCAAAACAAAATATTGTGATGTTGCCAAGCTGTAGTTTTTTTCTTCACTTAAACATTGAGAACATTCAATCATTTACATTTGAATATGTAACAATAATAATAATAATAATGAATACAAATGAATACTATTACTTGCGTCTCTTACATCAGTAAGCGGAAGAAGCGGGCCCTATTTCTGCATTCTCGTTCAAAAAAGCTCAATTGACATTTACTGTTCAGATGCTTTGGCATTTTATTAACTACATACTGCAGATTTGTCTAAATAATTAGTTATGAGAATAACTGTTTTTTTAATCTTAAAGAAACAACGAATTTACCAAAAAAACTTGTGAATATCAGACGATGATCGAATTTCAATAAATGTCAAAACAAACTGGAGAATTTTACCAGTTGATTTTACCGGTTGGTAAATTAATATTTATTCTGATAAGCTGGAAAGTAACTAAAAATGACATCATCATCTTTTTATCGTAAAAAATCCTATATGTACAGACTATTTGTAAGAATGTCCGTTGGGTTGTCGAGTAACAAGAAATATTGATTCCCCTTAGAGTACTATATTGTTAAAACTTGAAATACGAAAATTTAAAAATATAAACTCCGTTTGTGAATCTATCTAAAGTTGCGAGAACAAAAAGGAAAACGTGCAAAGTACATTGGGAGTGATAAAACTGTAGCACGTTGACTTTTCACCCCCATTCTTAGACCGTCTCTCAACTATTGGAATGGAATAAATTTTTTTTGTGTTGTAGCTAACAAAATATCGAATTGAATTTTTCCCAACAACTTTTTTTTATTTTTAAGTTACTTTGCACGAGGCATACTTCCATTCTATAGGTGGGAGATGTCAAAATTACATCAATTTATGAAGAAACACATTTTTGTTTGCCGGATACATGGGAATTTCTTTTTGTTTTGCGCCTCTAAGGATATGGAATATTTATATAGCAACAATTTCATTATTTATTCAATGAAACTTTGTTGAAAATGGCTTAAAATCGAAAACTACATCAAGGCAACTTTAATAGCTATTTGTGTATCATGAGCAGAAAGTAGTACTTTGGCTGTCGAGACAGAAATCTGCCGAGACTACCAAATGACTTCCTGTTCGAAAAACACACCAGATTTTTTCTACGATCACACCAAAATAAAATTAATTGCCATTGTTTGTACTTAGCAGTTTCCAGATTGCAGTTTCGTGTACCTATGTACGTAGACAACACTTATTACATTGATGTCAGATATTTCTTATATTTCCCTAATAATCAACTAAAATATTTAATTGTACAGTTTATATTGAGATAACTACTAGCTCTCTTTTATCTATAAATAAAATTTAGGTGTGAGCCAAAGTTACTTTCTTCTTAAAAGCGCCAATAATGTCAAATCATGACAACTCGTTTGCAGTTGCTTTTTAAGGCACAAAAAACGACTTTCGATACCGGTCGTGGAAAAATACATATTTACAATAAACATTTACAACTATAGTTTTAGATTAGTGCAAAGTATTTGTCAAATGCTACTAATTTAGTACAGAAATAGAGCCAGTAGGAATTATGTCAGAGCGGAGATAAGTTAGGCAAAGCTTTTTTATGGAAATCGCGCTTTATAAGTAAATCGCTTCAAATTTGATAAATCAGAACCATTTTATTTGTTTATTGTTCATTCAGTTCATCATGAAACTAAAATTTAGGTATCGGTTTGATTAAACTTGTCTCTCTTCCCACGGGGTCAAAATTATAACGTCGATATGAACTTGAAGTTGTGAGTGAAATTCATTTCCACTAAATATTCAAATAAAGAGTCAACCGCTTCAGCCAGACAATTCTCAGTTGCGGAAAGTTGACAGGATATAACGTATTCTCATTTACCGACAAAAAAAATTGAAACAAAACTGATTACGAAAGTTTCGCTATGTATTTGTAGAATTCGTTATTAGCTTATTTCCAAACAAAATTCAGGAGCAGATGATGAGCTGTGTGGAAGTAGCATCCCTATTTTTTCTTCTTTCATTTTCAGGTACTTTCAAAAATAATGCATGCGTTTTAACGGGACAGTGTCGCGTATATGAACACTCCAAAAATCTCAAACTTCTGGATAATTAAGAGTGTTGATTGATTGGAATGAAGAAGAGACATCCAAGTCACTGTAAATTAAACGTCCATCAGAGACTTAACCTTGCTTTTTTTCGCAGCGAACTGAACGATGCTTCCCACCTTAACTGTCAAAGTTACAACGAATTGAGCTCAACTTGATCCTTTGTTGTACCATATTGAACCATGTAACATGACACGTTGGGTCCATTTTGCAACATGATCTTACCGGCGTCAACTTGCAACCTGCAGCCTGTAAAACTGTTAATTGAAAAAACAGAACTTAACGTTTTTGCATAGTAAATAAAACTTACTGAGTAAAACAAAATGTATATAATTACGGTCTTTAAATTAACATAAAAAAATGGTTAGTAGCAATAAAAAATACTTATCAAAAGAACAATTGTTTGAAGATGACGTTGATGATGAAGATGATGTTGATGATGAAGTTGTCGATGTAGGTACTACGGATTGTCTACAGGAACCGGTATTCAGGAAGCTTCCTGTTAATCAGGATTTGTTTGTCCCACAGGTGTGACCCAGAAACTTGTCGGTCACTCAGGAACTTGTGACCCAGAAACTTGTCTGTCACACAGGAACTTGTGACCCAGAAACAGTCAGACTTTCCAGGAACTGTTATTTCCAGGAACTTGTATAGGCAACGAACATTCGGCACTATATTTCAATGCACCTGGAGAGTCAACTCCGAACTTTTAAAACACAAAACTTTTTAGTAATATTCAAACATAATTATGCTATATTAGCGGTCAATACACGAAGTTTTATCACATTTTTCTTAGTGAGCATTCATAGAAGATTTTTAACACATCTTTTCTGCTACACGGTTATTAGAAAACTCCTCAAAAAATAGCGCTAGAAAAGAAAATTGCCGGTTGTAAGCGACCCCAATTTGCTGAATTCTAAACTGGAGGCAGGGCAAATAATTAACGGTCAAATTCTTTATGAGTGGTTAAAATGAACACGTGTCCCACATCAAACAGAAATCGGCACGGAAATATCAACAGAAAAGGCCATGAATCTTATAGCAAAGGTTAGGGACGTGTGCACTTTAAAAACAATTTTGTTTTCATTTTTTCTTAGAATGGCGAAACGTAGAAAAGATGTTTAAGCGATATTCGTTTATAAACAAAGGCGTAGAAAAAGGGATTGAAAAGAAATTAATTGGAAGTTAATAGAAGTAGATACAAAAAATAACGATAGATATTCTATCGTTACAACCAATGATCTACTCAATCTTATCCCAATATCCAAAATTAAAGACTAATTTACCAATAAATACCTCTTAAACCAAATCTTATACGAAATACGATATTTCTATGATGTCATGAACAAATTTCACTGCTAATCGATGATTTTTTAAACAAATTATCCTCATATAATATGAAACTAGAGAACTATGCTTATTTTTTATATTAAAATTGTCTTTTCTTACAGGTCCCAATACAAAAACTACTGTAGCCATATTAAATTGTCTACTAGCCAGACAGTTCTGTTTCGAAGATGCTTCTTGTTCTGCTATATTAGAAATAATACCAAGAGTTTGCGGTCCAGAAGTTGGTGAGTAGAAATATTGTTTATTATTTAAACGTTATTATTCGATAAATTAAATCATTAGTACGTCTGATAAGATTACGTAGCTGTGACAAGTGTAAGGATCTAATTTAATCTGAAAAACAGATTCCTTTTCTATGTTTTCGGGTGATTACTGTGCATTCGCTAGGAATAAGAACTACCCTTCATTAAGTCAACTGTATCTTTTGCATTCTAAGTAGAGGGTAACGGTCCAGATCCAAGTCACAGCGGATTTTACTTAAGGGAATTGACATTATCTAAAAACCTGCGAAAAATGCTTGAAATGAGAAAAAGAAAGTGCGTATGGAAAACAGTTATTATCCATAGACAGGATAGGATTTCTTACCGTCTTACATTTAAAATCTCCCAATCATCTTTAACGACATGAATTACTAACTCTTGTCATTGATATGTATGGTTTCTTCGTCAATAACACATAAACGTTGGCAAGTTTATCTGAAGCCGTGAAAGGAATGCAGTCGAAAACATTGCCACGTTCAACTATGAAAAAGCTAAAGTGCTAAGTATGTAGCGATAATAATTAGAAAAGGTTTTTTTTTATTACTTACAATATCCACAATATGATTAAACGTTAATTATTTAATGTGCTTGATCCCTTGGATTTTTTCTATTAACATTATTTTTTCAATTTATGAATATCAAAAGATGAGCACTTTTCCAAATTTGTTATGGGCTTCTTCAAGCTCTGACAGCGTTGTACTTCCTATTGGCAAGCGCGTGCGTGTGTTCTTTTCTCTCCCTTCGTCAATTGACTGATATTGATTTATTCAGTGGCGTTGATATTGTCAGTGACCTTTGTATCTTCAATTTTACTTGGTAAAATAGGTACCGTACGCCATTTGTACGTTTATGACAGATATGCGCCATGTTTCCTCGCCTCTTACCGATGCCCCGTAGCTTCACATAAACTTGCCAAACTATAGTCTTTTTCCTTTTTCTTTCACTATTTTGAGCTTTTTCAGGTGCCTATTCAGGCGACAGGACTTTCAGTTTCTATTTCTTCAAGCTTATGGTTTCTGATCTAATATTTCACCAAATGTGACTAAACTTTCTTTATTTCTATACTTTAACCAGTACAATTCAATCTAATTTTCACAACACAGAACTCAAATCGAATACTTTCAAAAACCTACTCACTACGTCAAGCTTTTTATACTGTTTACATGCTCCAGACAGTTCTCGATTTTTATATGACATTTCTAATCTTGTACAAAACTATCAGGAACGTGCTAAATTTATATTCAGCATTAATGAATGCCTATTAAGTAATGCGTGATATTTCTAAGTATGAATTAACAGAATGTTTAGTACCAAACCCATTCAACAGATCTTACCCGTATTATATACTTTTTCGTGCTTGTATGTATCAAACTTACTGGTTGAAACGTTGTAGGCACTTTTCAGGAGAAGTTTTCGATAGAAACTAGGTCAAGTACCATCGTTAGCATGAAGGATGTCGTTCTATAAAAATTTTGCAGACTTGAATATTATTGAAACATCAACTGTGAAATAATGATGTTTGCGGAAACGTAAAAGCTATCTTAAGCAGAAATCTGCAATTTAAATTGTAATTACAGTTTGTAATTCTTATGTTAGCTTAACGAGGGACTGTTTACTATAAAAATGTTTTTTTTTTCATATAGTTTTATTGTAAAAAAACAACTGGAATCATAAAAATTACTTTTCACAGTTTTATACACTGCAACTAGAAACTGCCCCAGGCTAGAGCACTCCACCTCAGGGAGTG